>JAXIVJ010004873.1:0-55000 GCA_036785665.1 Chirona hameri
TTGCTGTTAAGTGCAGTTTTGTTACTTTGATAGCTTGGTTCATGTAAAAATGATGAACGGAAGTTTCACTCTGCAGTATTGCATGTGAATACCTTAACTAATGATTTTAAAAGGAAATATATGATTGACACATTTATTTTAGTTACTTAGTAGCATTACAGTTTGATGTAGCTCAAGTACTCTAGATAGTGCTGTTTTTTCATACCCTTGAGATACTTGCTCACGCGGGCCTTCATATCTCGTTTTCTTCACCAGAGGAGACCGGTGTGGACATGATGGCGCTGTGCTCCTCAAGAATCGTTGCGGCTGCCGCAAGGCACATTCCACGTACTGCGACGAAGGTAAGTAACTTCTGGCATCACTGTCTTATCTTTTAGATATCATCTTGCAGAAATATTCAATCGGTCACTGTTTTGGGGCAAATATGACGCACCTACTTGGAGGCGGTAGGTACTACAAAGTACAATGTTTGGAGGGTATATATGTCTAGGAGGAATACATAACATTTGAAAATGGCCTATTAATTCCTTGATAAATTGATCTGTTTCAATTTTATCTCGTTATTTTGAGAATGCTAAGTAGATCAACAATTAAGTTGATCATACAGCAGAACTCCACTATCAACCATAAAGTTCCTAGGTTAACATTTATAACAATCATTTGCTGTTATTTGTTGTGTTCACACCATGTAATTGATTTTTATTCATGCTATATTCACACCATGTCATTAATATATTTATTTCACACCATGTATGCACATTTTCTATTCATGTTCTTGCTAACCTTCAGCTTGAGCTAGGAACATTATGGAAGTTATGTTATTTTACCTGGAGTCCAATTATAAGTCTATCCATAAATTTTGCACTCTAAAAGTTTTGTTTAGTGTGCCGATTCCCAATCTGATAATCATGTGTGGGGAAAATCAGCCATCAAATCATCCTGACATCTGCTACTGCTCCACATTTGGTATTATGGTTAGGTTAGGTTATGGCTCATTTGGGTAACATTTTAGTCTGTCAAACACATGTTTCATGGATAAATTTTACATTTGCTAATTTTGTAGTGCTGATTCCAAATCTGATACCCGTTTGTGGCGCAAATGAGCTGTGGGAGGAAATAATTGTAATAACATAATCAAACCTGACCTAACCTTTACAGCCATTACAGTCGCAGAGACCCACGTTAAGAATGCTCTGCTTGATGTGCTGCGACCCTACCAGGGGGCTGTCCCCACCCCCAAAATGGTTGCAGGGACCCACGTTTAGAACGCTTTGCTTGCTGTGCCCGGTGAGGAGCATTGCATCTGGTGAGGAGCAGTGGCTTGCTTGTCCTGCTTGCTTGTGGTAAGGTAAAGCAATGTCTTGCTTTACCTTACTTGTAAATATTTAAATTATTATACTGTAATAGTTTGTTTGCACCAACAACCAGTATCATATTTAGAATCATCACATCAATAATCTGCAGGTAAACCATTACTTATATCTGTAGCTGCTGTTGGACCAACACTAAAATAATACCCTCATTTGCCCCACAAATGGGATATCAGGTTTGGAATTAGTGCATCAAAAACCTTAGAAAATGCAAAATGTATGCATGAAACAGTTGTTGGATTTTGAGTAAAATTATACCGAAAGTTAAATGTTCATGTCTTTTTGGTTCCATGTTCTTTTAGTATCTTGAAGTTAGCCTTGAAATGCATTTATATTTTGATCAAACAAATAATTTTGAACCTAGAACCAATTGTGACAAGAAAATTATCCTTATCTTAAAGGGAAATAATGACCTTTTGATTTTGTTAGCAACAATTTCTTAGGCTACCGTTATGGTTTTAAAATTATTTTAGTTAAATTTAAGAATTAAATAAAATTATTCCCAAATTCAAAGTTGTAAGTTTGGAAAAAATACAAAACAAGTACCTTGTGTACTTCATGGAGGTCATTGACAAATTCGTCCTTCCCTACCATTGTTTACATCAAATGCTGCATTTTTGGAGGCTCTGTGACGTTTCCGATCAAACTGAGCGCTGCTCGGACACACGCTAGTAGCGCTAGTAGCGCTTTCGTTCTCCATGACAACCAGGCGTCAGCCAATCAAAAGCCAGAAAGGGAATACGTTCTGGCTTTTCATTGGCTCACGCCTGTTTGCCATGGAGAACGAAAGCGCTACTAGCGTGCGTTCGAGCAGCGCTCTGGTCTGCGAAGCAATCCGTGATGCATGACTGACTATCAGTATAAGTCATGAATAACAACAACATGCAAACTATACCAACTTGAATAAAATAAGGGTGGAATGAATTACCCCAGGCAACCTAGTATTCGCAAAGCACTCTGCACTGCGCCACAATAGCAAAAGGTGAGGGAAATGCATATTGGATACAATATTATTACGTCACAAGTTTCTGAAGTGTTAACTACTATGAGATACAGTGATAAAATTCCTTTAATAATGATTAACAAGAAAATTCAAACTTAAAAACAATAATTTGAATAAGTATTTAATTAGATTTCAACTCAAAATCAGATATATTTTGCAATGCTACACAAGAATGGCACCAGTGACGTCATTAACAAAGCCTGCTACGGGACTTGGGTATACTAATCAGGAACAACTCACCACAATGGTAAAGTGCGCCAAGAAGCATGACAATGGCTTTGTAAACAAATCGCCGACGCTAAATAGGTCGCCGTCGATGTGCATCGATGAGCTTCCGATTTAATTGGCAGTTTTGTGTTATTGTTTGTTAGTTTTTTTGGGAAAAATTATTATTTTTCATGATAATATAAAGCATAGTGTTATATACAGCCACAGACAAATTATACAATACTCCTAATGTTGAAAACAAATGAATCGATTTTCACAAATTGAGGGTTGCAACCACTAACTATGCTGCCGTTGATGTGCATTGATGAGCTTCCGATTTTATTGCCACTTTTTTCCAATCGCTGTTAGTTTTAGAATATCGCCGGGCATATAATCACAACAAGCAGAACGCACAATATATTTTCCACTCCATTGCGTTAAAAAAACAATACGGGAACAGCCCGCAGTTTGATGAGGACCAAAAGTACTTGCAAGTACCGGTCGCTAAAAGTGTGGAACGCTTATCAACTTCAACTTGAAATATCTTTCGGTAGGGAAGTTTTCATGCAAAATGTGATGAATTTACAATATATTTTGGTCTCGTCTGGCGATTTCAAGTGTTAACTCCATTTTTGTGGGAAAAGGTCATTATTTCCCTTTAAAGAGCCTTCATTTTCATTAGCTCTCAATTCTTGTGAATTTTCACGTCTGTAATATTGCAAGATCTTATTTCATAAGAAAGTGAATAAATTCAGCTCCATTGCTATACTCTTGTGACGTCCCCTGCATAAGGCTGTTTTGATAGAATAGCAGATTAGAAAATCTGGTATTTTCTCAAGGTACACCACAAGTTATGCACACATTTTGCATTTCCAGTGTTTGATATGATGAATTCAATTATGATTCCTGTTTGTATCACAAATAAGTAATTCTTAATTATAGACCGCAACACCTAAAGTTGCACTCTAGGTTGGGTTAGGTAAGGTTTTAGTTAAGATTTAGTTAAATTGTTATTTAATGTTCAATGCTGTAAGGTCTGTGCATACACCCACAATTATTGATTTCTGGAAGCATGACTTGATCATTATTATAAAGACTTGAAAATAAAAGCAAATGGTTCTGGAAAAAGTGTACAAGTGACACCATCAATCTGGCACCTTGGCATCAGTCAGTGACATTATCATTGTGGCACCATTGTCTGTTCTATCACCTAAACTTTGCTAAGGACGTATTTAACTACTTTTGCCATAACAGGCAATACATGTGTGGAAGTTATATAAGTACACATTAATGCCTGATTTGCGCTATAAATGGGCATCACATTTATAATTGGCATAACCAAAAATACAAAATTAAGTGCTTCATTAAACCAAAATCCTACATTCCACTGTGCCTGATTAAAGTATTCTGACATGACTCAGGAAGGCCATGCATTTTAAACAATTTGTAAAGCTAAATCTGTTTAAAGAGTCTGTGTTCAGTGGATATGTTGTCAGTCTTGTTTCAGTATGTTGATTATTCTTAACTTGTGTTTCCAATGCCTATATATTGTTGGTGAATAATAACATATTTGTGTGCAACCAGTGACTGAAAACATCCCCAGCATGGGGTCAATCCATTGGGTCAAGCTAAGTCACAGGTTCACAGCCACCCAAAACTTCAGCTGAGATGCAAGTTGAGTCTGTAACATGCATGCTGTAGTATTCAGGGAGCTATGATTGGGTTTGAGTTGGATGGGGAGTGAAGGTCCATCTAAAAATACTGCTGAGTGTGAAATTAAATGTTAATAATAGATAATGACATAAATGCAGAGCTGTAAAAGACCATGTAGCAGATACAATTGACCAAATATATAACTGGGTAAGATATTCAGACTTGATAGCCAGTGGGAGAAACTGAGTATAAGAAAGCATTAATGGCTGTTTTTTTTTTGGTATAGCTTTTACTTGGGGAGTAGAATTGTTATTAAAGTAAGTCAAAATGGAAAATTATTCTGAATTTGGCACTGTATTCCACCCAAAATTCCTCATTCTAGGACACTATAAATAGGGTCTACATGATCCAGGCCTGTAATTCTGGAGTCCAGAACATGCCTAATTTGTGCACCAAACTTTAATTTTGGCTGAAGTACTAGTTTGACTTATCACGCGCCCTGAAGGCCTCTGAGAATTGCAGGCACTGGATGGGGGGGGGGCGGATTCCCCCCTTAAGATCTCCCCTTCCCATAAGAGCTACAATAACAAAATGTGTAGGGTAGGGAGGTTCTGTATGGAACTCTGTTTTGCAAAATTGTAATGACCCTAGGTCAATATCTTCAAGGTCAAATAGGGTAAAATATGCCAACAATTTCCCATTTTTGCCAACAAGCACATTGCTCAAGAAACATGCAAATATCTTGAGAACTATGCTAGCTAGGAACAAACGGGAAAACAAACAATCAAAAACTCTTTAAATATCCAATCACCATTGGTGTCCTAAATTTTTTAGCTCAGGTCAATAGTTTAGGCTCCAGAGGTCATCAAAGGTCAAAAAGGCTATTTATGGCAAGACGTTTTTCGTAAATAACTTTACCTAATACAGATGAGTCAATAATTGTGACGTCATCATGTGCGTCTCGCCAAGGCGCTTCAAACTATTCATGTTGACCAGTTCAGGTCAACTTATAAATTTGACCTCTGGTTAAGGTCAAGTGGTAACCCAAATAGGTCATGTTTGCATATTAGAATACGTGTCGACGAGACCAAGACATTGGTACCGGTTTCACTTATCTATCTTCATTCTGTCGATAATTATTGACAAAAGTGTTGGTGGCCTCAGATGACCTCGGCTGACCCTGTAGTGGTCACTGAACGAAAATTGCACCTGGATGATCAAGAATGGTCTATGATGACATGATCCAGAGGGAATTGGACTGATATGCGTATCCTCGGAATAGGAAGCATTTGAATATTTCTCCCTTGACTTTAATGGGGAGGTCACGCAATTGGCCTGACCTTAGGTCACCGATGTGCAAAATCGGAGATATGCGAATTTTAGTTAACTATGACCCTTATGAAATCCTGCAAGTTTGAAACCAATCAGAAAAAAAACTGGCTGTGGTACGACCGCAAACTTTTTGGAGGTGGGGTCACGTGACGTTCGTGACAAGTCCGGTGACCTGGCCTGAGATGACCCGAGGTCAAGAATTGCACATAATGTGGGTAATAGATATCCGAACAGGTATGCAAAAAAAATGGCGCCGCGCAGGGGTGGGCGGATTTCGCTACCCTCTCCCTCAAGGGCGCGTGTTAAAGGGAGTGTGCCTACTCACATCGCTTAGTTGGGGTTATTGGCACTGGTCTATAGAACACAATTTTCGGAATTGGACCATTACATCATTTCTCCAGATTCACCCTAGTTGCTGAGATATTCAAAGACTCCAGAAATTTGCTTGGGAGCAAAAAGTTATCGGGTAGACTCCAGAGGGCTTCCGCTACTATAAGCACTGCAACTATCGATTAAACTGCTAGCATATTGTTAGCCCCGGCCAATAGCAATTCAACAAAACAGCTCGTGCACGCTGATAGCAGCAGCCGAACAGAAACTGGACGGCCATCATGTTTTTCGATGATGGCCGTTTCGATGATGGCCGTTTCGATGATGGCCGTTTCGATGATGGCCGTTTCGATGATGGCCGATGGCCATTTTTTGAAGAAGATATCAATTTAAGCTACGAAACTTGCACATAATAAAGTTCACAGTGGCAGGAACGTGCTGTGCAAAACTCGTCTTTCTATCTTGCATGATGTGACCGTAATTGTATTGTCTTATGTGCGCCGTTTACATAACATCACCATAGTGGCGATCGTTTTATAGATATCGAAACAAAAATAAACAAAAAACAATATAAGTGAAAATTCAACTAAAGGGGCTCCAGATGTGAATTTCATCATAACCAACAATCAAACCAACAGCTACTTACCGTATGAAAAATATTTTTGACATTCCAAAACAGTAGGCACACTTCCTTTAAAGGGAATAGTTCACCGTTAAAGGAAATAGTTCACCTTCAACATGGGTTTTGAACTGAAATAGCAGTTTTGTAGCACATGTGGAGAAATCCTTATCTGGAACTTGTATTGGCTGAAAAGACTCTCCAGCCGAAGATATTTTCGTTTTTGGCGAAGGAATACGGCGCATATATGATGTACCGTACCGGCTGAAAGTGCCAGCACTGCCATGGAGCATGCGCAGACCAATAATGCACACCATAACATTAATAATTTACGACCTTCTGGGTTGAATTGGCTCGATGTAGGACCATTTTTGAAAACAAAAAAAGAAACTATTAAAAAATATAATAAAATCGTGTTCTGAAAAATTTCCCGAAGGTGAACTATTTCCTTTAACATGGGGTTTTGAACTGAGATAGCAGATCGAAAAATGGGTTCTGTGAGAAAAAATTAGCTCCCTACGTTAACCCGCGCCCCGCTGGAGGGGGGGGGGGGGTAAATTTTACCCTCCCCCCCCCCCCCCCCCCCCGGATTTTCTCAATAACTTGAAAACCATGGCGATAGCGACGTCAAACTTGCAGCACTTTGTGCTGCATCAAATTTACATCTTGTCACAAAATTTCACTGAAATTGAGGTAGTACTTTGGAAGATAATGACGTTTTAATGTCATGTTATGCCATTTTTGGTGGAAAAAAAACGATAAATGTTTGCAAATTCGTAGAAAATCGAGTTTTGATGCAAATTGCAAATTAAAAACGTCAAAAGAGAGGAAATGAGATTGATTGTCTTCAAAATGGTTATCTCGGATTTGCAAAATCTCGTATTGGCAAAATCTCGGATTAGCAAAATCTCGGATTTTTACCCCCCCCCCCCCCCCCCCCCCCCCCCCCAAAAAAAAAACTTCTTTTGGGGGGAAACTTTCTTCAAAATCATTTTTTTAAAGACATTGAAAAAACCGGAATATATGTTTGAGAACCCAGTATGGACGATACTCAAACCAAATTTCAAAGAAATATCTTTATTTTTGACTGACTTATGGCTCGCTAAGTACAAGTAACTCATGACATGATTTTTTGAAGTTACGTTTTTTTGGCTTTTATTGACCAGACATATACAAACCACCGCTGTATTTCTGAGACAAAGTTGGTCTAGAAACATGCCTTTTTTATGTAGATTAATCCATTTCAAATTGTGGCCTGATTGTGACCTGACCTGAGGACCTGAGGGCCATTATATGGTGTCAGGTTATGAAAATGGCTGCTACTATCGAATGCTACGTGTAAAATAACCCATACAACAAGTGTTGCATGGCTTTTGTAGACATGTGACCTTTTGTGACCTAACCTTGACCTTGACCTTTGCTTACAATTTCACTTTTGCTTATACGGGAGATGCAGTATACCTTTGAGAGCACCTTGTAAGATAATAGTCGCTTTGAATGGAAAGTATGGCCCAAGAACTCAAATACCTCAAATTTGACCTTTGACCTGGTCGTGACCCGACATGTGATATTATTTTAAGAATTTCGGGTATGCATGATATTCATCGACCTGAGAGCTTTCGATCGCCGCCTTGCGCGTCCCGCTGCGGTCATAGGTTCGGAATATTCAAGGGGTGTTTCTTTCTTTTGGTGAAAAGTTGATTTGTAAACGAGTCATAAAACAAACAAAAATGTAGTAAATGCGTTGAGAAGCGTGACAATGTCTCTGATTGGTCCCTGAAACAAATCGCCGACGTAGGTCGCCGTTGGGTGCATAAATAAACTTCCGATTTCATTGCCACTTTTTGATTGTTTGATTTTTTGGGAAAAGTGGTTGTTTTTATTGATAAGCTGAAGCACTTTATTATATACAGCAAGAGGCAAATTTATACAAACTCCTAATGGCACTCCTAATGGTGAAAATAAATGAGCCATAATTACATTTGTCTTCAAAAATTGAGGGTCGCAACCATTAACTAGGCCGTCGTTGGGTGCATAGGTGAACTGCTAATTTGGTTGCCTTTGTATTCAATGTTTGTTGATTGTAAAGGATGGCTGGTCGCATAATCACAACAGACAGTGTATATATTTATATATATATATATATATATATATATATATATATATATATATATATATATATATATATATATATATATTTTATTTATATATATATATATCTATTCTATATTTTATATCTATATTAACCACACCATTTCGTCAAAACAAAAACAAAACTGAAGAAGCCCGGAATTGGATGGGAAACCGAGATTTGTTACCGTACCGGTCGTTATAAGTGTGGAATGCTTATCAACTTTAACTTGAAATAGCTTTTGGTAGGAATGTTTATATGCAAAATGTGATTAATTTGCAATATATTTTGGTCTGGTCCGTCGATTTCAAGTAATAACTCCATTTTGTGGACAAATTTTATTATTTCCCTTTAAGCAGCAAATCCGATCATTTCCAGGACCCGAAGCGTTAATTGCATGACCCGAAGAAAAAAATTCAACCATTACGAGTATGTTTCTGATGACCGATTCTTGGCTTGCTTTTTCGACCCTGCAATCACGAACATTTCACGTTTCCGCAGGTGACTAAGACATCGCTGCCAATCGTCCAGGTCGCGAGCCGCAAGTTCAGCGCCTCTTCCTGCCAGCATGCCGCCGGCTCCGCTGAGATCTCCTCCATCCTGGAGGAGCGCATCCTCGGTAGGGAGGGGCGACAGGGACGTGGGAGAGGCGAGAGCACGAGTCCGCGTCTCAATGCATCGTATTCTAGTGTTATTCTTGTTTGTAGAGCGAAGGAGTATGATTTAGGGATTGTGGGGTGGGCTTCATAAATTATGTGGCAGTGCTATTATGAATGAAAGCAGTTCTATTATTAATTCAATTTAGCCTGTTTTTTACATTGAACTCTGCACCCCAGATCAAGGCAATACAGTATGAGTTGCAGTGCACACTGCACAATACACATACATTCTCATTTGCTGGGAGTATCTTGACACACACACTTGGTCAAAATTGTGTCTTTCTCTGTGTAAGGGCAGTTGCTGGCCTGTGTGACGCTGTCCTAAGGAGAGGAAGTACACCGGAGTGATGGCCTGCTGATCCGCTGCGTCAGTAGATACCTTTTACACACTGCTGAGGTCCGATGGCCTGCTGATCCGCCGCGTGAGGACACAGCAGGCAGCCGGTAAAGGTCGTCTGCACGCTGTCTTTCACTCATCGGCAACTATAGGTGTTTGGGAACTGCCACGCAAATCGGAGGGGTTTCATTTGCATGATTATCGCGGTTTCGATTAGGTCTGTGGAGTTGTGACATTACAGGGTCCTAGGATTGCTTTGAAGCCAGGTTGGGGAGTGGAAAATTCAGCCTAAAAATAAGCATTAAGAATGCAAAATTCAGCCTAAAGAACCTAATGACCGTATGTACTCGGTATGACCGTATGATATACTCGGCTTCGACAAAACTCGCCCATCAGAATTGTCTGTAACAAATGATAGTACTTTTCTAAGTTGTTACTTTCTACAATACTTTCTAGCCTGCTAATACCAACAGGTTAGTAAAGCATTGGTAACATTAGTGTTAGGGTTCTGGTTATCAAATACGTTTAGGGAGTGGAAAATTCACAGTAAAAGTGGGGGAAAAGAGTGGAAGACTATTATCCATAGGGTGCCTTTTTCCACCCAAAATATGCAATCCTAGGACACAGTGTGACAGCTGACACGTGCGTGCTATTGATCGTTGTGGTGGTGTACGAGCCGCGGCTTCTGCCGGGTCTAACGCTGCGGTCACCCCGCCCGCCGACAGGCACCTCCACCAGCGCCGACCTGGAGGAGACGGGCCGGGTGCTCAGCATCGGAGACGGTATCGCCCGTGTCTACGGCCTGAAGAACATCCAGGCCGACGAGATGGTGGAGTTCTCCTCTGGTCTGAAGGTGATTAGATGACTCACTTTCGAGCACGTCTTCTTATCACTGAGCTGCAGGGGAATGTCGCCTCGTGAAGGCCGGGGTCGGTTCTCCGCGTTAGTCGATGTGTTTGCACTGTCTCTTGTGTAGATGAACTGCACGGGATTGTTGACGTTTCTGTGGAGGCATTGCACTGGTTCGAGAATGAAGGCAATGAGTGGAAGTTGTAGGCTATATGTCAGATCGGCTTAGTGAGTAGATAATGCATCTTTCTCTGTGTAAGGACAGCTGCTCGCCCGTCACGCTGTTCTAAGGAGAGAAAGTACAACAACTGACTGCTTACCAACCTGCTTCATGGCGCAAATTGAAGTGGGGTGGAGCTTAGACTACATTCTTTATATTGCAAAGTTTGGTATTGTCTTGTACTACTGCACTAGGAATTTATTGAGCAGTTTTTGCAGCAATTGATGTTCATTTATTTATATTGAGAAAGTATTATGTTGAATGTGGACTATACCGTGTTATTGATTATGTTTCACCAAGCTGCGGCAGCCTGACCGACGTCTCGTGTATACTCGCGCAGGGCATGGCTCTCAACCTGGAGGCCGACAACGTCGGTGTGGTCGTGTTCGGTAACGACAAGCTGATCCGTGAGGGCGACATCGTCAAGCGGACCGGCGCCATCGTGGACGTGCCGGTCGGAGAAGGCCTGCTCGGACGTGTCGTCGATGCCCTGGGCAACGTCATCGATGGCAAGGGACCCCTCCAGGACGTCAGGAGGTGGGTGTGGGCACGGGAGACGCGCAGGCTCAGCTGGAGAGGGAGCGGGTTGGATTCTACATGTACGTGTGTTGGGATAGTTGTCGGGCGGACAGTTGCGTTGGTCGATGGTGGGTTAGTTTTGTTCACTATAGTTCCATCAGGGTACGGTACTTCACAGGCCAGCATTGTAATTTTGGCCATTTTCTGGGACTTTTTGTGTCCAAATAATTTTGCTCTCTTCATTTTGCTCTCTTTTCACCTGATCTTACCGCCATCGTAGTTAAAAATAAATTTTCTTCGCAAGGAGTTAATAGGTATCTATTATAAATCAGGAATGATTTTTTCAACTAAAATATTTTTCCCTAAAATAATTTCCCTAACAATACAATTTTACTCTCCACCTATGGATTTGTATTCTCCGGGACCAGGTCATGAACTGACGAATCCAACACCGAGTCACCAGGCTGTGACCCCGTTCGGCGTGTTGTGTCCGGCAGGGCTCGTGTGGGCACGAAGGCCCCCGGTATCATCCCGCGCCAGTCGGTGCGCGAGCCCATGCAGTCGGGCATCAAGGCCGTCGACTCGCTGGTGCCGATCGGCCGTGGCCAGCGTGAGCTGATCATCGGCGATCGGCAGACCGGCAAGACCGCCGTCGCCATCGACACCATCATCAACCAGAAGCGCTTCAACGAGGGCCAGGACGAGAAGAAGAAGCTGTACTGCATCTACGTGGCCATCGGCCAGAAGCGCTCCACCGTGGCGCAGATCATGAAGCGTCTCATCGACATGGACGCCATGAAGTATTCCATCATTGTGTCGGCCACGGCCTCCGACGCCGCCCCGCTGCAGTACCTGGCCCCGTACTCGGGCTGCGCCATGGGAGAGCACTTCCGTGACAACGGCAAGCACGCGCTCATCATCTACGACGATCTGTCCAAGCAGGCGGTGGCCTACCGTCAGATGTCGCTGCTGCTGCGCCGGCCGCCCGGCCGTGAGGCCTACCCTGGCGACGTGTTCTACCTGCATTCGCGTCTGCTGGAGCGCGCCGCCAAAATGTCCGACAAGAACGGCGGCGGATCGCTGACTGCGCTGCCCATCATCGAGACCCAGGCCGGCGACGTGTCCGCTTACATCCCCACCAACGTCATCTCCATCACTGACGGACAGATCTTCCTCGAGACGGAGCTGTTCTACAAGGGTATCCAGCCGGCCATTAACGTCGGCCTCTCCGTGTCCCGTGTCGGCTCCGCCGCCCAGGTCAAGGCCATGAAGCAGGTGAGAATGCGGTGGGTCACCAGGGGAAGCATGTCTTTCTCTGTGTAAGGACAGCTGCTCGCCCGTCACGCTGTTCTAAGGAGAGAAAGTACACAAACTGACTGCTTACCAACCTGCTTCATGGCGCAAATTGAAGCGGGGTGGAGCTTAGACTACATTCTTGCTATTGGTGTTTTAACACATCGGATAGATGCACAAATTGAAGTCCTGTGAAAGTTAGTCAGTCGCCATTGATTGTGTCGATGTTCAAGCTGCCTCAGCTCTCGCCAATATCACCGCTGTTGTCGCTCGCACTATCCCTGCGCTGTCTGTTGACGGTGCGCCGGTGCTGCCCTCAGGTGGCCGGCTCGATGAAGCTGGAGTTGGCCCAGTACCGTGAGGTGGCGGCGTTCGCCCAGTTCGGCTCCGACCTGGACGCGTCCACCCAGCAGCAGCTGAACCGCGGTGTGCGGCTCACCGAGCTGCTCAAGCAGGGACAGTACGGTACGTACGGCGGGTACCACGCCGGGATCGAGTGGGCACGTCGAGCCGAACACTATTTGATACTTATCGGACACAAATGAGATAGTCCTGCCATTCAGCTATCGACCGATAAACGTCCTCTGTCGAGTTGAGTCGTGCCACGTGGTTTATTCGCCGTCTGTCCGCCGTCTGAGCAGGTCAGGATTTACGCTGTATACTGTAGAGGTTATTGTACCAATCTGGAGTGCATTTTCATTTCTTTCTCTGTGTAAGGATGATGCTCTATAACTGACTCATTCTAAGGAGAGAAAGTACAGTAACTGACCGGTTTCTAACCTGCTTCATGTTTACAAACTGGATCTGGGTGAAGCCTCGACTACAATGTTCACTTTACTGAAGGAAGTGTATTTTCGTAGGGATATCACTATCAAAACGTTTAGTTTAGTTTATTCAAGTAAATTAGCAGCAGGCAGCAGTAACCCAATTACAGCTCAAGTCCAAAGTTAAAACACTTCAATTAAACATCACATCAATAACATACACATAGAAACACAAACCTACAAATCACATACAAATACAAACTTGAAAATATGCATAAAAGCACATAACACAGCCCTAAAAATACACATAAAACAATGATTGTAAGAGGTATAAACAGATATTAAAATGGACACTGTTTAAAATATCTCGCTACCCCAGCTCTAAACACTTGGTAGAATGCCCGAATGGGCCTGCCGATGGACATTTTGTCAGGTATACATTGTACTCCCTAACGGCCCTCCCGAACAGCCCACGTTTAATGGTCTCTGCTCGCGCTTCACGTGTGGATGGAACGTGAAGGAGTTGGGATTGTGCAGCTCTAGTTCGGCGCTGGGGCACGTGAATGGGGATGCTCCCGAGCAGGAAGGCTGAATCCGTTCTTCCTGATAATGACTTTGAATTTTTTGTTTTGTGATTTTTTTGTTTGTCATGACTTTTTGAACTTTTTGAAGTTGTTGGCTCACTCCATGTTTGTTATGTTCAGTGCCGATGGCCGTGGAGGAGCAGGTGGCCGTCATCTACTGCGGCGTCCGCGGACACCTGGACAAGGTCGACCCGGCCAAGATCACCAAGTTCGAGAAGGACTTCCTGGCGCACATCCGCGTCACCGAGAAGGACTTGCTGGCCGGTATCGCCAGGGACGGCTCCCTCTCGCCCGAGGCCGACGCCGCCCTCAAGAAGGTGGTGCTCGACTTCTTGGCGAGCTGGTCTGCCTAAACTGGGTGTGATCGACCTCGGCTGCCCCGCCGGGGTGTGGGGTGCGCGGTGGCCGATTTTCTATGTAGTAGTGCAAACTGCCACACAGGCCAATCGTGTGTGTGAAGAGTACAGTCATGTGCGCGAGAATGGGAGAGGTGATACGAAGTGAGAACGCGCGTGCCGCGCTGTTATTATATTGGTGCGCCCAAATAGACCACGACCGACGTACTCGCTGTGTTTGGAGGAGAGGTTTGTGACTTGTCGGGCAGAGAACATCAAAGGGAATACAATGTGGATGAATAGAAACCGAGAATGTGGTTTGGTGCATAAGTGGAGCCGTCAACAAATGTCCTGCTGCATTCTAGGTAATCCTCTTTTATCTTTCTGCTTTACGGTTCAATTTGTTTTACGCCACAGCCAGTTCTTTTCTTACACTTATGCCGGTTCTTTCTGTTTAAATCCTTGTGTTTAGGTCACTCGTTACCGTTATTGCTCAAACGTTGCGTGCGTTAATAGTGTATCGGGGTACACATCGCGTCGGCCTGAGCAATCGGTATGCACCGGATAACGCCTCTTCTTCCATCGTACATAAATTGGCCTAACTCCCTCGGCAATCCACAGAATAGCTTAATATAAACGATAGACGAAGCGATACAACGTTCAGGCAAACGAAAAGGCGCACTATCACGTCCCGAGCAGAAGTTGACTGATGACAGGAATGTTTGATTGGAGACTACGATACAGGTATACCCACCTACCTTCATTGTCTCGCCAGTCCACTACTCCGTGACCTTGGTCGCGTGAACGGTAGTGCAGTAACTCAACTCGGTGATCTTGTTTTCTTTCTTTTTAATATTGCATGGAGGAATTGATGGCCGTTTATACATCGACACGTCTTGCCCGCCAACGCTGGACTCCAGTGTCGCAGTGTCCATCACTACTCAACACTTGCCCGCCAACGCTGGACTCCAGTGTCGCAGTGTCCATCACTACTCAACACTTGCCCGCCAACGCTGGACTTCAGTGTCGCAGTGTCCATCACTACTCAACACTTGCCCGCCAACGCTGGACTCCAGTGTCCCAGTGTCCATCACTACTCAACACTTGCCCGCCAACGCTGGACTTCAGTGTCGCAGTGTCCATCACTACTCAACACTTGCCCGCCAACGCTGGACTTCAGTGTCGCAGAGTCCATCACTACTCAATTCATTCTCAGCTGGTGGCACTGGAATGGGCGATACCCATAGGATATTGGACTGGGCATTTTATACACACAAAAACGTCGATTAAGCTTGGAAATTTACGAGATAAAAAAATAGTTGAAGAATTCGTGACATCATGCACATGTTTGAAAATAACGCCAACGTATCATTTTGGACCCAAGGTGGGTAACGCATTTTAAAGCACGCAAACTTCTGCTGCTACTGGCGCGTTTTTCGTGCATTTGATAAACATTTACATTCACTTAGTTACTACGCCCAGGCGCGGATCCAGGATTTCGGTCAGGGGGAGGGGGGCGACATACAAAAAGTTGCGCCCTATGGGCGCGTTTGTATGGCGTAACCCGGGCTCAGGAGGGGGGGGGGGGGGGTCCTAGCGCCCCTCCCCTGGATCCGGGCCTGACGCCAGTGGAGAGGGGTATGCCACTAACACGCAGTGGAGGAGGTGGGGGGGGGGGGGGGGGGGGGGGGCACAAAGGTGCCCTCCCCCTCCACTGCGCGTGTTAAAGCCGTTTATGGGTTAAAACCTTTGCATATGGTTGGGATATGCTTCATGTAAGACTTCACAGTTTGCATTTTAATCATGGCTTCAACAACCAACAGCAACATGACCTTTTGTCCACGACTTTGTGAACAGTTGTGTTCTCGCCCAAACCTTTTTTCGCTATGATCATGTATGGTTTCCTTTGTATTTTATTTAGTTATTATCTAACAGATATGCGTTTATGCAAACTTGGCTGGTCGCTGTTGTGAAATGAATACCACTTGCAAAGGGAATGCAATACTAACTTGGGAGCGGTACAAAGAAATTATGCCAAATGCTACCAACTTGCTTCATAACAAACGCTTTTGTAACAAATGTGGTTCACCGAAATTTGTGTGTTAGTGAGTGATGAAAGCAGAGGTCTGAGATTTGTTGCTTCTATTGATGTGTCAACATATTTTTTATTATTTACGGCGTTATTTTCAAGGTAGGTACATTGCAATGTCAATATTAACTTAGTGAATGCTGCTGAACTGGAGGCGATGGTAAATTCGATTTGTATCACTAAACAAGCACTTGTGTCAAAATTTGCCGAGTAAACAATGATGCAACTTTGACATTGTCAACTTTCATCTATTTCATTCAGTGCTGCTTTGTATTGCATCAAGTGCGGACTTTTACGATCCTTCCATTTCTATTATTTGGTACTACCTGCATAAATGGTATAATCATTACCTTTACTGATATTTAGGCTTGATTCATAACCTGTTATGTAATCCTGTGAAGGGTAAACAGCAGTAGTTATGAACACCTAACACCTGACTTTGTGCTATTGGCTGTGTAGATGATAACACACTAATGAAGGCCAATAGCATGAAAATTCTGGTGTTAGGACATGTCTGGTGTTACAAATGTAAGTATTGGTAGGCAGGGGTGGATCTAGAAAATCTTCAAGGGGGGGTCATAAATTGCAGTGGTGCCCCTACACCCTACCTATACCCACATCAGTTGGGCAAACTAGGGGGAGGCAATCAAAAAGTTGATTGATCAAAAAGTTGATCGAAGTGGGCGGAGCAATGCCCTAATATGGGCATGCAATCAATATTTTGATTGGTTTTGGTACATCCCCACACTGAAACGTGTCATGTACATCGAAAGAAAGCCTATGTACATCATATTTTTGTTAGAAAAGAAAGAAAAATGATTGATCTACAAAAATAGTGTCGTTCCAGTATCCACTGACTGTGTCTTTGTGTCTTTCTGAATACAAATAAAAAGTATTTCCTAAATTCATCAAATCGAGGTCATTTGTTATGCTTCCTAGTGAACTAATTATTTATCAGATGATTCCATTTGGATTAATTATTAATATTATTTGATTTCAGCTTGCTTTTCCAGTATAACATTAACAATAAAATTAACATTAGCATTATAACATTTTCAGTATAAGTTAACATAATCAATATATTGATTAGCCAGCTGTTTGCACAATCAAAAAGTTGATCGCCACCGTAATTTTCAGATGCCTGTAATCAATTTGTTGATTGCCGTAGATCATCGAATGCACGTTCATATATTTTTTATTTTGAGTAGCTTTCATATAATCTGCATAGTTTCATATTTTTACTTGCTGATTCTGTGGTTCTGGGTTTATTTCATCGCTTGATTATTCAAATATTGACGGGTTACTGAAGGTCTGCAAGCATGCCCTTATAAGGGCATCGCTCCGCCCACTTCGATCAACTTTTTGATCGATCAACTTTTTGATTGCCTCCCCGTAGTTTGCCCAACTGACATATGAAAACTCAACAGATTTGGTCCACCATATTTTGAGGGTGCCCCTATTTCAGCATTTTTTGTTTAATTGACAACGTTGGCTATAGGTATTGGCAATATCAGTACCCTTTCTATCATTTAAAGTGCTGCAGATAGTTCTAAAATATATTATTTGTACAGTCAAGGGTGGCCCCAGATGGACGATGAAGAATTGACCAAGAGGGAAGTTAAGGTTTGTGACCAGGGGGTGGGGTTGGAAGCCTTTTTTTACAAGCAGTACATCTTATGCATGCAATAAACTATTATTGAGCCATGAAGCGGCTGCAAAATTTGAGGTTTTGAGTGGGTTGGAGAACTAATTTTTTCTATTGGAACCAGCATGCAGGGTTAAAATGAGGAAATATGGCTGGGGCAAAAGGTGGTGTCAAAAGACATGTTGCCCCCTCCCCATTTAAGGCCAAAGGTGGGACCATGGCCCCCATATCCTCCCCCCTGTGGGCCACCAGTGTGTACAGCCTATAGTAGACCCTTTTGTGCTGGAAAAGACTCTTGATTGATTTGCGCCATGTAGCGACACATAATTTTTTGCTTTATTTTGTTTTTGTCTGGATAGCTAGGCCCTAAAAAATTTGAAAGGTTCTATAATCTATACATATCAGCCCAAGGGGTATGGGACCAATGCGCATTGGTTAAAAGACTGGCTGAGTCACCAAACCCAGCAAATCTGGGGCAGCGGCGCCGAGGTGTTACCAGTAATGCATGGTGTGATCCAGGGCTCCCTGCTTGGGCCAAAATTATTTTTAACTTTTTACAAATGATTTAGCTTCCCATTTACCCCATGGTCAGCTTACAATGTACACCGATGATTGTCAATTTCTGGCTTCAGACTCACCCAGGCACCTGAGTATTCTAAAACAGTGTGTGGAAAGTATGCTGGAAACCGCCTTGAATTGGTTCACTCAAAATTGCCTCAAAATCAATCCTACTAAAACAGAACTTTTAGTTATCAAGTCATGACAGAGAAAGAATATTGATACATTCTGTATCAAGTTTGGCGGTAAGGAGATTATGCCGTCGCCTCATGCCAAAATCCTTGGAGTATATGTTGATTCGGCTCTTAACTGGGAAAAACAAGTGTTGCAGGTATGCCGCCGCTGTTACGCCGTTCTTATCGGCTTGTCGAAGCTGAGGAACAAAATCCCTGTCGAGACAAAAAAGGTCCTTGTATAAGCCCTGGTATTTCCCCACGTCTACTACTGTTTGACCGTGTGGGGTGGTTGTGCCAAAACACAAGCGGAGCATATCCAGAAGGCTATAAACTTTGGGGCACGGATGGTCTCGGGACAGAAGCGACGGGCACACGTCACTTCTACCCTGGAGGCCCTGGGTTGGCTGCGGTTCGGTGTCTTGCTGGAGGAGAGCGATGTGGTCCTGGGTTGGCTGCGGTTCGGTGGCTTGCTGGAGGAGAGCGATGTGGCCCTGGGTTGGCTGCGGTTCGGTGTCTTGCTGGAGGAGAGCGATGTGGCCCTGGGTTGGCTGCGGTTCGGTGGCTTGCTGGAGGAGAGCGATGTGGCCCTGGGTTGGCTGCGGTTCGGTGTCTTGCTGGAGGAGAGCGATGTGGCCCTGGGTTGGCTGCGGTTCGGTGGCTTGCTGGAGGAGAGCGATGTGGCCCTGGGTTGGCTGCAGTTCGGTGTCTTGCTGGAGGAGAGCGATGTGGCCCTGGGTTGGCTGCGGTTCGGTGGCTTGCTGGAGGAGAGCGATGTGGCCCTGGGTTTGCTGCGGTTCGGTGTCTTGCTGGAGGAGAGCGATGTGGCCCTGGGTTGGCTGCGGTTCGGTGTCTTGCTGGAGGAGAGCGATGTGGCCCTGGGTTTGCTGCGGTTCGGTGTCTTGCTGGAGGAGAGCGATGTGGCCCTGGGTTGGCTGCGGTTCGGTGTCTTGCTGGAGGAGAGCGATGTGGCCCTGGGTTGGCTGCGGTTCGGTGTCTTGCTGGAGGAGAGCGATGTGGCCCTGGGTTGGCTGCGGTTCGGTGGCTTGCTGGAGGAGAGCGATGTGGCCCTGGGTTGGCTGCGGTTCGGTGGCTTGCTGGAGGAGAGCGATGTGGCCCTGGGTTGGCTGCGGTTCGGTGTCTTGCTGGAGGAGAGCGATGTGGCCCTGGGTTGGCTGCGGTTCGGTGTCTTGCTGGAGGAGAGCGATGTGGCCCTGGGTTGGCTGCGGTTCGGTGTCTTGCTGGAGGAGAGCGATGTGGCCCTGGGTTGGCTGCGGTTCGGTGGCTTGCTGGAGGAGAGCGATGTGGCCCTGGGTTGGCTGCGGTTCGGTGTCTTGCTGGAGGAGAGCGATGTGGCCCTGGGTTGGCTGCGGTTCGGTGGCTTGCCGGAGGAGAGCGATGTGGCCCTGGGTTTGCTGCGGTTCGGTGTCTTGCTGGAGGAGAGCGATGTGGCCCTGGGTTGGCTGCGGTTCGGTGTCTTGCTGGAGGAGAGCGATGTGGCCCTGGGTTTGCTGCGGTTCGGTGTCTTGCTGGAGGAGAGCGATGTGGCCCTGGGTTGGCTGCAGTTCGGTGTCTTGCTGGAGGAGAGCGATGTGGCCCTGGGTTGGCTGCGGTTCGGTGTCTTGCTGGAGGAGAGCGATGTGGCCCTGGGTTTGCTGCGGTTCGGTGTCTTGCTGGAGGAGAGCGATGTGGCCCTGGGTTGGCTGCGGTTCGGTGTCTTGCTGGAGGAGAGCGATGTGGCCCTGGGTTGGCTGCGGTTCGGTGTCTTGCTGGAGGAGAGCGATGTGGCCCTGGGTTGGCTGCGGTTCGGTGGCTTGCTGGAGGAGAGCAATGTGGCCCTGGGTTGGCTGCGGTTCGGTGGCTTGCTGGAGGAGAGCGATGTGGCCCTGGGTTGGCTGCGGTTCGGTGTCTTGCTGGAGGAGAGCGATGTGGCCCTGGGTTGGCTGCGGTTCGGTGTCTTGCTGGAGGAGAGCGATGTGGCCCTGGGTTGGCTGCGGTTCGGTGTCTTGCTGGAGGAGAGCGATGTGGCCCTGGGTTGGCTGCGGTTCGGTGGCTTGCTGGAGGAGAGCGATGTGGCCCTGGGTTGGCTGCGGTTCGGTGTCTTGCTGGAGGAGAGCGATGTGGCCCTGGGTTGGCTGCGGTTCGGTGGCTTGCTGGAGGAGAGCGATGTGGCCCTGGGTTGGCTGCGGTTCGGTGTCTTGCTGGAGGAGAGCGATGTGGCCCTGGGTTGGCTGCGGTTCGGTGGCTTGCTGGAGGAGAGCGATGTGGCCCTGGGTTTGCTGCGGTTCGGTGTCTTGCTGGAGGAGAGCGATGTGGCCCTGGGTTGGCTGCGGTTCGGTGTCTTGCTGGAGAAGAGCGATGTGGCCCTGGGTTTGCTGCGGTTCGGTGTCTTGCTGGAGGAGAGCGATGTGGCCCTGGGTTGGCTGCAGTTCGGTGTCTTGCTGGAGGAGAGCGATGTGGCCCTGGGTTGGCTGCGGTTCGGTGGCTTGCTGGAGGAGAGCGATGTGGCCCTGGGTTGGCTGCGGTTCGGTGGCTTGCTGGAGGAGAGCGATGTGGCCCTGGGTTGGCTGCGGTTCGGTGGCTTGCTGGAGAAGAGCGATGTGGCCCTGGGTTGGCTGCGGTTCGGTGTCTTGCTGGAGGAGAGCGATGTGGCCCTGGGTTGGCTGCGGTTCGGTGTCTTGCTGGAGGAGAGCGATGTGGCCCTGGGTTGGCTGCGGTTCGGTGTCTTGCTGGAGGAGAGCGATGTGGCCCTGGGTTGGCTGCGGTTCGGTGTCTTGCTGGAGGAGAGCGATGTGGCCCTGGGTTGGCTGCGGTTCGGTGTCTTGCTGGAGGAGAGCGATGTGGCCCTGGGTTGGCTGCGGTTCGGTGTCTTGCTGGAGGAGAGCGATGTGGCCCTGGGTTGGCTGCGGTTCGGTGGCTTGCTGAAGGAGAGCGATGTGGCCCTGGGTTGGCTGCGGTTCGGTGGCTTGCTGGAGGAGAGCGATGTGGCCCTGGGTTGGCTGCGGTTCGGTGTCTTGCTGGAGGAGAGCGATGTGGCCCTGGGTTGGCTGCGGTTCGGTGGCTTGCTGGAGGAGAGCGATGTGGCCCTGGGTTGGCTGCGGTTCGGTGGCTTGCTGGAGGAGAGCGATGTGGCCCTGGGTTGGCTGCGGCTCGGTGTCTTGCTGGAGGAGAGCGATGTGGCCCTGGGTTGGCTGCGGTTCGGTGGCTTGCTGGAGGAGAGCGATGTGGCCCTGGGTTGGCTGCGGTTCGGTGTCTTGCTGGAGGAGAGCGATGTGGCCCTGGGTTGGCTGCGGTTCGGTGGCTTGCTGGAGGAGAGCGATGTGGCCCTGGGTTTGCTGCGGTTCGGTGTCTTGCTGGAGGAGAGCGATGTGGCCCTGGGTTTGCTGCGGTTCGGTGTCTTGCTGGAGGAGAGCGATGTGGCCCTGGGTTGGCTGCAGTTCGGTGTCTTGCTGGAGGAGAGCGATGTGGCCCTGGGTTGGCTGCGGTTCGGTGGCTTGCTGGAGGAGAGCGATGTGGCCCTGGGTTGGCTGCGGTTCGGTGTCTTGCTGGAGGAGAGCGATGTGGCCCTGGGTTGGCTGCGGTTCGGTGGCTTACTGGAGGAGAGCGATGTGGCCCTGGGTTGGCTGCGGTTCGGTGTCTTGCTGGAGGAGAGCGATGTGGCCCTGGGTTGGCTGCGGTTCGGTGTCTTGCTGGAGGAGAGCGATGTGGCCCTGGGTTGGCTGCGGTTCGGTGTCTTGCTGGAGGAGAGCGATGTGGCCCTGGGTTGGCTGCGGTTCGGTGTCTTGCTGGAGGAGAGCGATGTGGCCCTGGGTTGGCTGCGGTTCGGTGTCTTGCTGGAGGAGAGCGATGTGGCCCTGGGTTGGCTGCGGTTCGGTGTCTTGCTGGAGGAGAGCGATGTGGCCCTGGGTTGGCTGCGGTTCGGTGGCTTGCTGGAGGAGAGCGATGTGGCCCTGGGTTGGCTGCGGTTCGGTGGCTTGCTGGAGGAGAGCGATGTGGCCCTGGGTTGGCTGCGGTTCGGTGTCTTGCTGGAGGAGAGCGATGTGGCCCTGGGTTGGCTGCGGTTCGGTGTCTTGCTGGAGGAGAGCGATGTGGCCCTGGGTTGGCTGCGGTTCGGTGTCTTGCTGGAGGAGAGCGATGTGGCCCTGGGTTGGCTGCGGTTCGGTGGCTTGCTGGAGGAGAGCGATGTGGCCCTGGGTTTGCTGCGGTTCGGTGTCTTGCTGGAGGAGAGCGATGTGGCCCTGGGTTGACTGCGGTTCGGTGTCTTGCTGGAGGAGAGCGATGTGGCCCTGGGTTTGCTGCGGTTCGGTGTCTTGCTGGAGGAGAGCGATGTGGCCCTGGGTTGGCTGCAGTTCGGTGTCTTGCTGGAGGAGAGCGATGTGGCCCTGGGTTGGCTGCGGTTCGGTGGCTTGCTGGAGGAGAGCGATGTGGCCCTGGGTTGGCTGCGGTTCGGTGGCTTGCTGGAGGAGAGCGATGTGGCCCTGGGTTGGCTGCGGTTCGGTGGCTTGCTGGAGGAGAGCGATGTGGCCCTGGGTTGGCTGCGGTTCGGTGTCTTGCTGGAGGAGAGCGATGTGGCCCTGGGTTGGCTGCGGTTCGGTGTCTTGCTGGAGGAGAGCGATGTGGCCCTGGGTTGGCTGCGGTTCGGTGTCTTGCTGGAGGAGAGCGATGTGGCCCTGGGTTGGCTGCGGTTCGGTGTCTTGCTGGAGGAGAGCGATGTGGCCCTGGGTTGGCTGCGGTTCGGTGTCTTGCTGGAGGAGAGCGATGTGGCCCTGGGTTGGCTGCGGTTCGGTGTCTTGCTGGAGGAGAGCGATGTGGCCCTGGGTTGGCTGCGGTTCGGTGGCTTGCTGGAGGAGAGCGATGTGGCCCTGGGTTGGCTGCGGTTCGGTGGCTTGCTGGAGGAGAGCGATGTGGCCCTGGGTTGGCTGCGGTTCGGTGTCTTGCTGGAGGAGAGCGATGTGGCCCTGGGTTGGCTGCGGTTCGGTGTCTTGCTGGAGGAGAGCGATGTGGCCCTGGGTTGGCTGCGGTTCGGTGGCTTGCTGGAGGAGAGCGATGTGGCCCTGGGTTGGCTGCGGTTCGGTGTCTTGCTGGAGGAGAGCGATGTGGCCCTGGGTTGGCTGCGGTTCGGTGACTTGCTGGAGGAGAGCGATGTGGCCCTGGTGAAGCGACTCATGAGCTCTGACTCACCCCGGGCCTTAGCGATGTCCATTCCGCGTCGCTCAGATGTCTCGAGCAGAACCACCCGTGACACTGAGAAGAATATGAGCTGGAGCTCCCGCGGGTTAGGACGGAACACGCACAGCGTAGTTTCCCTTACAGGACGGTAGCCGGTTGGAATGCGAGGCTGAGATGAGGTGGTAGGCAGCTGTGTCATGTGTGTGCGATAGGAATAGGCCGGGCTCTTTTTACAAGGTTTTATTTAGGTTTATACTAAAGACATAAAGACATAAAAGAAAAGTGCAACAAAGAGCTTCTTGGGCCCATCCGAGGTTGCACCCCACCCCACCCCTCCCCCCTCCACCAGTCTCGCCCCTTCAAATCACCTTACTCTACCTGCATAAAAGAAGGCTAATCCCACGAGTATTTATGAACTAATCCCTTCTCTGTAAAGTATTTATCTAATCTAATTTTGAAGGAAGCAAGTGTCACTGCATCAGCGACATCCCCTGGTAGCATATTCCAATGTCCTACAACCCTTCTACTGAAAAATGACTGTCGTAGCCTAGTCCTACTTTGTTTCATAATGAGTTTATGCTGATGACCTCTACCTCGATTTTCCCTATTGAACTCAAACATACCCTTTAAATATCCAGAATGCTGACTATTTACAAATTTGAAGACTTCAATTAGATCTCCTCTTAGCCTTCTATATCTAAGTGGCCCTGGGTTGGCTGCAGTTCGGTGTCAATGTCCTACAACCCTTCTACTGAAAAATGACTGTCGTAGCCTAGTCCTACTTTGTTTCATAATGAGTTTATGCTGATGACCTCTACCTCGATTTTCCCTATTGAACTCAAACATACCCTTTAAATATCCAGAATGCTGACTATTTACAAATTTGAAGACTTCAATTAGATCTCCTCTTAGCCTTCTATATCTAAGTGAAAACATACCAAATTTCTTTAATCTATCTTCATAAGGTAAACTACCAAGACAATTTACCATTTTTGTTGCCCTTTTTTGAACTCTTTCTAACAACCAGCAATCTTTCTCATATGTTGGAGACCAGGCTTGTACACAATACTCCAAATGTGGTCTAACGTATGCACAATACAGTTTTGTTATTACCTTTTCACTCTTGTAGGAAACATTTCTGTTAATGGCCCCTAGCATTCTAAGTGCCCTTTTCCTAGCTTCTACAACCTGGTCTGACGCTGATAGTCTATTGTTTACCACGACACCTAAATCTCTTTCCTTTTCAATCTGCTCCATTTTCTGCCCACCCATTTCATACCTATGTTTACTGCTAACCCGTCCAGCGTGCATAATCTTACATTTACTCAAATTGAATTTCATCTGCCATGCTTCAGACCACTCAACTAGCTTGTCCAGATCTGATTGAAAAACATCCTGATCATGTTTTCCTCTAATAATCCTGACAACTTTTAGATCGTCTGCAAATTTCAAGACTTTGCTGTCTATACTGTTCTCAATTGCATTCACAAATATTATAAAAAGCAATGGGCCCAGGACTGAGCCCTGTGGAACCCCACTGAGAACCTCCTTCCATTGTGATTGGCACCCATTCAATATAACCCTTTGCTGGCGTCCTGAAAGCCACGTTTCTATCCAATCCAGAATCTTGCCCCTGATCCCATGAATTTTAAGTTGCAACCCCAGTCTTGTATGGGGGACTTCGTCAAATGCTTTACTGAAATCAAGAAAAGCTACATCTAGCTGTTTACCCTGATCAAAGCTATCTGTTGCAACATCCAAAAACTCCAGAAGATTCCCCGCAGGGGCATCGGCTTCGGCCGGTGTAAGGGGAGTAGCGCCCCCTCGGGTCCCAGCCAACCCCTCCCTCCATCCCCCCTCACACTCACCCCCCGGCCCAGTCCCAGTCCATTTTTGCAACCCCCGTAACAAGTCCCGAACCTCTCCCCCTCCCCACTCAGTTTACTGGGTGTCCCCGTTGAAGTTGAAGGCGTTTGACGGTCGGGTGCTAGTCGCCCGACCTGAACAGGCTTCTTGCGTCTATCATGGATATTGTCCTAGCATTAACTATGATGTGACAGGGGACGCCTGGCTTTTTACATTGGCAAGGCTTTTCTGCGACTGGGCGCGTCGACCCGTACCCTGGGATGAAGGGGTCCTGGAGGCTGAGCCACCTGCCGCGCGGGCTAGTCGTGGTAGCGTGGCAACACTCCTCTTTGGCCTGGATTTCCGGAATGGCGGGGACACTCAGTGAGGCGCTGCACTGAGAAGCTTTCGCGTCGGGGCTGCTGCCGCGGGTCGTGGCTTGGCTGTCTCGCTGCCGCAGGGCGGGTGCATGCACTTGTCTGGCGGCTGCGGGGTGGCTTTGCCGCTGCACCGGGTGGCGTCCCGGCTTAAGGCGTCAAGGGAGGAGGCGGCGTCTAAACGGCGGGGGTGGTGAGTCTCTCTCTCCCCTCTGGGAGGGCGTCGTCGAGCCCCGTACAGCCCAGTCCCCAGCCCTCGGCCTTGTAGCGGCGCCGTGGCGGAGCGTCGGCTGGGACTGGACAGAGACCAATGCAATTCTCCATGGATACCAATCTCGAACCCACCCTGCTCTCTTCGGACCACACGGACCACCTACCTCCCGCTCGAACCAGACCAGATACAGTTTCTCGATTTTTGTTGATCAGCTTCGGAGAGGGTGCACAGTCAGACACGCTCAACCCTTTTCATCTCCACAGAGCCATCTCCCGGTTTGGAGAAGCTACACGGGTAGTGAAACGGTCAGACGGGAAGGTGGAAGTGGCGATGAAGACTTCTGAGAGCGCACGGAAGTTGCTTAGCGCGGATACCGTTTCTATCCAAACAAAGAATGGTACCAGAACGATTCCGATCACAGCCCGCCCCCACCCGACCAAGGGTTTTTCAACGGGTGTGATAACGGTGCCGGACCTGGGTGACGTGGAGGAGGAGGAGATCCTGGAGGAGCTACGGGACCAAGGGGTCCAGAAAGTCCGCCGATTTCAGCGCAGAGAGAACGGCAACGCTGTCAACTCAGACACGTTGGTCCTGTCTTTCTCCCAGGAGGAACTCCCAGAGAGAGTCCGCATCGCCTGGCGATCCGTCCGCGTGCGACAATACGTACCCAACCCGGTCCGATGCTACAAATGCCAAGCATACGGGCACATGGCCAGTTCCTGTAAGGGTAAGGAACGCTGTGCCCGATGTTCGGTACTCGGCCACAACTCATCCAAGTGCGAGGCCCCAAAGCCAAAGTGTACCTGTGGAGGCGAACACGAAGTGTGGTCGCGGGAGTGCCCCAGACTCGAGGCGGAAAAAAAGAAAGTAAAAGACAGGGTCACTGGCAGCGCAAAGAGGGCAGCTGCGCCGCCACACTCGGGCAACCCTATTCCGTCTGCCGGACACCAGTCGCAGACTGTTCCGACAACTACCCCGTACCGAAACGCCCTCACGGGAGAGCAGCGCCAGCCACCAGAGACCCCTGCTCCATGCCCGCCGCCGGTGACCATTACACCAGAAACAAGGATGAAGGACTGCATGGAGCTATCTTTGCAGCAGTTCTTTGCTCTCCTGAGCGGTTACAACAGCCCCGCACAGTCGCTCAAAACCACAGTCACACAAACAAGAGACTTTGGTGTCCAATGCAACATCCAAAACACAGCAACCAAGCATGTACAGACGGACCTGTTTGCTGAGCAGCTTGTTCCTCTACTTGAGGTAGATATCTCCGGGGATATCATCACCGCCGAGGAAGGCGACACAGGAGGAATGTCCACTGAACCATCTTGTAAACGGCCCCGGGAGGACTCTCCCGCTCAACCACCTGTGTCGAGACCGACCCTCCCCCGGTCAGTCGAGACGAGCGATGCCTCCTCCCATCCCCCGGAGACACCAACAACCACCAAGCGCGCACGTGTCGCTTCCGATCGCGACTCGACGTCGATCTCCGTTGCGCAGGGGCGGTCTGCTGACGCCGGAATGGAGGCTATAGACGCTGACGTCCTCTCATCCGTGCCAATACACGGATCAGGAGCCACGGGAGAAGTAGCCAGATCGACGCTCCAGATCCACATAGGACCTCCGGACAGACCAGTCACGCCGACGGCGGGAAACCACCAGGAAAGCCCTGTCACCACACCGTCTAGCCAAGACCGTGGCAGACAGCGGATAAGCTGGTCAGGGGATAGCTCATCCCTGATGCGTCCACCCGCGCTGCCCCCACCGCCAACGTCCACCAGTGGACGATTCGGCTCAGTGTCCCCTCTGGGTTTCTTTTCCCCAGTTCAGTCGCCGTCGGAACTGTCGAGGCTAGGTGACGCAGCCGTTCGCTCGCGCTCCGCGCAGAGATCTGGTCGGTGGCCTGAGAGCTCTGCCTCCAGAGAGAGAATCCCTGGGAGGCGCTCCTCTTACAGCAACAGCAATGACAATGTATAAGTCTAGTCAAGTTTTAACCTTTTATCTCTCCCTCTTAGCTATGACTTCCGTATTGCAGTGGAACTTGCGTGGCTTCAGAGCCAACCACGCCGATCTCCAGGCATTGGCAGCGGCCAAGACGCCAGCTGTGATAGCCTTGCAGGAGACGAAGCTCAGAGCTGAAAACTCATGCAACCTGCACCACTACAAATCGTATCGATACGATCTCCCTTCTGCCACGATAGCACACGGAGGTACCGCACTTATGGTCCATTATAGCGTCCCCTCGCACTCTTACCGTCTGCGCACCGACCTCCAGGCTTCTGCAGCGACAGTGGACTTCAAACGCTTCAAGGTCACAATAGTTTCACTTTACATCCCTCCCGGTGGAAGCCTGCCTGCGGATTCACTCCAGGATTTAATACGGCAGCTCCCGAACAACTTTCTCGTCCTTGGCGACTTCAACTCTTACAGCACCGTATGGGGCTGCTCTCGCACCAATAGGCGTGGCAGGCACCTTGAGGAGATCATACACAGAAACAATGTATGCTTACTGAACAACGGCTCCCCAACACACATAACTATGCCGTCGGGATCAACATCGGCGATAGATCTATCCCTCAGTTCCGCAACTGTCGCCGATCGATTCCGGTGGCGAACCCACATGACACCGTGTGGTAGTGACCACTTTCCCATCTGGCTGTGCTCTGACATACCCCACCCTGGGGTGAGGACACCGCAGTGGAATCTGTGGAAGGCAGACTGGACGAGTTTTGCAGCCGACTGCAATTTAGACTTTGACTTTGCAGGTTCATCGACTGACACAATGAACGACCAGATCTGCGCTGCGATAATAGTATCGGCAACCAAGTCCATCCCAAAGACATCGCCTCTCCCGAAGCGCATCCCGGTTCCATGGTGGTCCGAGGAATGTCGCCTTGCGATCCGGGAAAGACGACGTCATTTTAGAACATTCGAACGACACCCCACAACCCAGAACCTGATACACTTCCGCAAAGCGAGAGCTTTCGCGCGAAGAACAGTCCGAGAAGCCAAGCGCATTTCCTGGACTACTTACATCAGCACAATTAATCGGTTCACCCCCCTGGGCTCTGTCTGGCGGCGCATGCATCGGATTTCTGGTCGCGGCACCCCATTGCAATCACCAATTCTCATTCTGCCGAATAGCATCACTATTTCCAACCCCTTGGAAGTAGCCAACGTCATAGGAGAGAAGTGGGCCGAACGCTGGAAGCTGGGCACCACTCACCCGACTTTCATCCGGCATAAGCGAGCGAGCGAGTTATCACCCATCGACTTTTCATGCTCGGACTCGCCGGCTTTTAATGACCTTCTTACTTTTGACGAGCTTGAAAGGGCCATAGGACGTCTGAGGAGCACAGCTGCTGGACCTGATTCGATACCCAATGACATGCTCCAGAAGCTCAGCACACGATCACTTCACGCCTTGCTGGCGTTTTATAACCACGTCTGGACCTCTCACGAGTTCCCGGCTAAATGGAGAGAGGCAATTGTCGTGCCAATTTTAAAACAAGGCAAAGACGGAGGTGATCCTTTACATTATAGACCCATTGCACTCACCTCATGCCTATGTAAGCTTTTGGAAACCATAGTAAACCGTAGGCTGGTGTGGTACCTAGAGAGCATCGGTTTCTTCTCCAGCGCTCAGTGCGGGTTTAGGAAGAACAGATGCACCACAGATCACTTGGTATCCATGGACACGGCGGTTCGCCGGTCATTCGCGTGCAAGCAGCACACATTTGCCGTGCTATTTGACATTGAAAAGGCTTATGATACCGCATGGCGCCATGCGATTCTACGTAAGCTACGTGGCGCCGGAGTCCGAGGTCACATGGGACATTTAGTTGCAAATTTCATCAAAGAACGTACTTTTCGAGTGAGAGTGGGCACATCGTTATCCGACAGTTTTACACAGGGAAGTGGAGTTCCACAGGGGAGTGTTTTAAGTGTGACTATGTTCGGAGTTCTTATCAATGATGTTTGCAACTCTCTTCCACCAACAGTCCACCGCTCGCTTTTTGTCGATGATTTCGCCATTTGGGTGTCGACGTCCACTTCCGTGTCGGCTCAGAGGCAGCTGCAGATATGCATCGACGGTCTGGCCAGGTGGAGTCTTTTAAATGGCTTCAAGTTCTCGACGGGGAAGTCTGTTTGTCTTCACTTCTGCCGGCGTACGCGATATTGTCCGGACATTGTTCTGCGCCTCTACGGACAACGTATCCCCGTGAAGGATCAGGCGAAGTTCCTTGGGGTCACCTTTGACAGACGCTTGTCATACGTTCCCCATATCGCGCAACTGAAGGACAAATGCACACAGCGTATGAACATTCTGAAGGTAACTTCCCGCATGTCTTACGGTGCTGACAGGACCACGCTTTTACGACTGTATCATGCTCTAGTCAGATCCGTGTTAGACTACGCATCCATTGTGTACGACGGAGCGCTGAACAGCACGAAGCAATCCCTCGATAGCGTACACCATGCGTGTGTGCGATTAGCCACTGGCGCTTTCCGGACCTCACGCAGAGCCAGCCTTCTTGTGGATGCAGAGGAAACTCCACTAGATCTGAGACGGAAGCGCCTCGCCCTCATTTACGTATGTAAAATCAAGCAGGACCCAGACCACCCCACGTATGACTGGATCTTCGACCATTCACTGGTCCATCTGTTCTCAACAACTCGTCAGAGCTCCTCCCGAGCCCTGTGTTCTCGCGCACACAGCTGGATGCAGAACACTGGCATTGACCTCGATAGCTTGGCCACACGACGCACCTGTCGTGTAGAGCCATGGCGCCTAACAGGGCTTTGCTGTGACCTTAGCCTCTTGCAACACCCAAAGTCGACCACTATGCCGAACGAACTGAAGCAGTGTGCGCTGGAAAAGCTTGACTCATATGGTGGGTTCCGGAGATATTTTACTGACGGATCGAAGGGCGCTGAGGGCGTGGGCTGCGCTTTCGTCAGCGGGACGACCAGTAGACGTTTTAAGCTGCCAGACGCAGCATCAGTATTTACCTCTGAACTGTACGCTATCTACCAGGTTTTAAAGCACATTCGCCGTCATAGTCACAACTTTTGTCTTATAGTTACTGACTCAGCCAGCTCAGTGATGGCACTCCGTAACCAGCTGATCTCCTCATCGCTAGTCACACAGATTTTAGAACTGCTGACCAGCATCCACTCGGATGGTGGAGAAGTGAAATTGTTATGGGTGCCTAGTCACGTGGGCGTTGAGGGCAACGAGAGAGCCGACGAAGCTGCCAAAGCTGCCTCGCGCTCCTCGCGTATTCGTTCGCTGAAGATGGAGGCCGACGATATGAAGCCAGCTATAAACCACACCGTACTCGCTGAATGGCAAGATAGGTGGCATAACGAGACAGACTGCGCTCTTAGACGCCTACGCCCTAATATCGGAAGGTGGGAGTCGAGCAGCAGGCGAAGCAGAATGGAGGAAGTGGCGCTAGCTAGACTCCGCATCGGCCACTGTTACGCTACTCACAGTTACCACCTGACCAGCTCGGAGCCGCCGGTATGCGGCTACTGCAACGCTCCACTGAGCGTGAAACACGTGTTATCTCCCAACGATATCTGCCAACAGTTAAGACTTATAAAATCACGTTTTTTCCCGAATGCATCGCTCGACGACGTGCTAGGGGACAGTGCAGAAGTCAGCATCAAACAAGTTCTCTCTTACCTACAGAAGATCCGTTTTAACATTGTGTACAACCCCCCCGTCTGACTGCGCTGAAGTAGCGTAGACTGGATGGGCGCTTGATAGCCTCAACGCGCTGAAGCGCCCCCCAAAAACCCCAATCACACACACACAAACTCCAGAAGATTAGTTAAACAAGAACGGCCCTTCCTAAAGCCATGCTGTGTATCCTTGATGAGTTCATTTTGCTCCAAGAATTCAACAATCTTATCTTTGATGATTGATTCAAGCACCTTGCAGACTAATGAGGTCAGACTACCGGTCTATAGTTTTCCTCTTTACTTCTATCTCCCTTTTTATGAATAGGAACAACATTTGCTCTTTTCCAATCAAGTGGAATTTTACTATCTGCGAGTGATTTAGAAAATATTATGGCTAATGGAACCGACAACTCCCTTTCAGATTCTCTTAAAAGTCTAGCATGGATTTCATCAGGTCCTTCTGCATTGTTAGGCCTTACTTTCTTTAGATATTCTAGAACAAGTTCACTACTTATGCCACCTAGCTCTCCTATAGTCTCCTCTGTCTCTGGCTCAGGCTGAAGTGCTGCAATACTACTCTGGTCCTCGATAGTAAAGACAGATTGAAACTGATCATTAAGCACTTCAACCATTTCACTGTCCTTGCTAACTAACACATCATCTACCTTAAATGGACCTATATTTTTGGAAACTGTACTGAACTTATAAAAACTGAAGAACTTCTTACTATCTGCATTACAATGTCTAGCTAAATCAAGTTCCTTTGCCCTTTTAGCTGCTCTGACCTTTTTCTTAACTGAATTTCTTGCATTCTGGTAGGCCTTCTGATTTATATCTAGTGAAGATCCCTTCAAAATGCCAAATGCACTTCTTTTAGCTTGTATAGCACTCCTTACTTCTGGGGTAAGCCAAACTGGTTTGCCCTTGGTTCTGTTACGTTTGTGCCTGAGGGGTATATGCCGATTCTGAAGTTGGCTTAATCTTCGGAGTTCTTGTCAATGATGTTTGCAACTCTCTTCCACCAACAGTCCACCGCTCGCTTTTTGTCGATGATTTCGCCATTTGGGTGTCGACGTCCACTTCCGTGTCGGCTCAGAGGCAGCTGCAGATATGCATCGACGGTCTGGCCAGGTGGAGTCTTTTAAATGGCTTCAAGTTCTCGACGGGGAAGTCTGTTTGTCTTCACTTCTGCCGGCGTACGCGATATTGTCCGGACATTGTTCTGCGCCTCTACGGACAACGTATCCCCGTGAAGGATCAGGCGAAGTTCCTTGGGGTCACCTTTGACAGACGCTTGTCATACGTTCCCCATATCGCGCAACTGAAGGACAAATGCACACAGCGTATGAACATTCTGAAGGTAACTTCCCGCATGTCTTACGGTGCTGACAGGACCACGCTTTTACGACTGTATCATGCTCTAGTCAGATCCGTGTTAGACTACGCATCCATTGTGTACGACGGAGCGCTGAACAGCACGAAGCAATCCCTCGATAGCGTACACCATGCGTGTGTGCGATTAGCCACTGGCGCTTTCCGGACCTCACGCAGAGCCAGCCTTCTTGTGGATGCAGAGGAAACTCCACTAGATCTGAGACGGAAGCGCCTCGCCCTCATTTACGTATGTAAAATCAAGCAGGACCCAGACCACCCCACGTATGACTGGATCTTCGACCATTCACTGGTCCATCTGTTCTCAACAACTCGTCAGAGCTCCTCCCGAGCCCTGTGTTCTCGCGCACACAGCTGGATGCAGAACACTGGCATTGACCTCGATAGCTTGGCCACACGACGCACCTGTCGTGTAGAGCCATGGCGCCTAACAGGGCTTTGCTGTGACCTTAGCCTCTTGCAACACCCAAAGTCGACCACTATGCCGAACGAACTGAAGCAGTGTGCGCTGGAAAAGCTTGACTCATATGGTGGGTTCCGGAGATATTTTACTGACGGATCGAAGGGCGCTGAGGGCGTGGGCTCCGCTTTCGTCAGCGGGACGACCAGTAGACGTTTTAAGCTGCCAGACGCAGCATCAGTATTTACCTCTGAACTGTACGCTATCTACCAGGTTTTAAAGCACATTCGCCGTCATAGTCACAACTTTTGTCTTATAGTTACTGACTCAGCCAGCTCAGTGATGGCACTCCGTAACCAGCTGATCTCCTCATCGCTAGTCACACAGATTTTAGAACTGCTGACCAGCATCCACTCGGATGGTGGAGAAGTGAAATTGTTATGGGTGCCTAGTCACGTGGGCGTTGAGGGCAACGAGAGAGCCGACGAAGCTGCCAAAGCTGCCTCGCGCTCCTCGCGTATTCGTTCGCTGAAGATGGAGGCCGACGATATGAAGCCAGCTATAAACCACACCGTACTCGCTGAATGGCAAGATAGGTGGCATAACGAGACAGACTGCGCTCTTAGACGCCTACGCCCTAATATCGGAAGGTGGGAGTCGAGCAGCAGGCGAAGCAGAATGGAGGAAGTGGCGCTAGCTAGACTCCGCATCGGCCACTGTTACGCTACTCACAGTTACCACCTGACCAGCTCGGAGCCGCCGGTATGCGGCTACTGCAACGCTCCACTGAGCGTGAAACACGTGTTATCTCCCAACGATATCTGCCAACAGTTAAGACTTATAAAATCACGTTTTTTCCCGAATGCATCGCTCGACGACGTGCTAGGGGACAGTGCAGAAGTCAGCATCAAACAAGTTCTCTCTTACCTACAGAAGATCCGTTTTAACATTGTGTACAACCCCCCCGTCTGACTGCGCTGAAGTAGCGTAGACTGGATGGGCGCTTGATAGCCTCAACGCGCTGAAGCGCCCCCCAAAAACCCCAATCACACAAGTTGGCTTAATCTAGCTTTGAAAACATTCCAGGCCTCACATGCATCTAAACCTGCCAACTCAACTTCCATTTTATCTGTGCGAGGTCATTTCTAATACCATCAAAATCAGCCCGGCTGAAGTTTGGAACCATAATAAGGTTATCTTTGGGCCTCATTTCTGATGAGATATTGAATTTAACCATATTGTGATCACTGGTTCCTAGACCTTCACAAATACTTATGTCACTAACTAGATCACTGTTGTCTGAGAATACAAGGTCTAGAATGGAGCAATGTCTGGTTGGCTCTGTTACAAACTGATGCATGAAAAGCTCCTCTTCAAAGATTTGCCTATACAACCTACACTCATTTGTTTCCTCTGCTATACTTTCGTATCCTCTTAAGTTAAAATCTCCCATAATAAGACACTGAGCCCGAAAGTTCCTACGTATTTCCTCACAAATATCTTGGTCTGTTTCAGCTTGGGAGTTCCTTGGAAGATTCCCTGGTCTGTAAAATGCACCTATCCTCAACCTTCCTCTGTTTCCTGTACCAATTTTAATGTCAAGCCAGATTGATTCTACTTCTTTTACTTTACTAGAATCATCAACTCTAGTAGTGCAGTACAAGCTATTTACATATACAAACACTCCGCCCCCCTGCCGTGATTCTCTGCAGTATGAGAACATGTTATACCCTTGTAACTCGAAATCCTGTAGCCTATCCCTATTATACCCCTCACTAACCCATGTCTCGGTTACACAAATGATATCAGGCTTTTCAAGGGCAACATAACACTCAAACTCATCAAATTTAGACCTAATACTTTGGGCATTCAGCAACACACATGTGATCTTATACTTTGAGCTGACTCTACTAATTCTGAGGGAATTATGATCTACTGTCCTATTCTGACATGAACTTCTACCAATGCTTACTTCCTGATGCCCTAGTACTAGCGCCCCCGAACCCCCCCCCCCCCCTTCTACCTAGTTTCCCTGAATGACACTTCTGTAGGCATCTCCCAAAGCCCTTGCCCCCTCATCCGATAAGTGAAGCCCATCCTTTATATGGTACCTACGCCACTCATAGAACTGATCCCATAAGTCTACATAACTAAGCCCCATAGCTGAACATAAGTTCTGAACTGAGCTGTTCACAGACAGAGCTCTCGAGTACCACTCCTCACTGGCTCCACAGCGAGGGAGGATGCCAGTCATAATGACTGGTTTCCTGGACTCCTTCAACCTCTGCAGCAGGCTCCGGTACTCTGCTACTATGCTCACACTCTGCCTAGGTCCTATGTCGTTCACCCCCACCTGTAGTATAACTGTCTCCGGGCTACTCCTACCAAGTTCTGCCTCAATGACAGGGCCCATATCAGCTACTCTTGCCCCTGGTTTGACTATACATCTGTCCCTCTTCCCACAGAATGTTCGCCTTAAGGGCCTTACCCTTGAGTCCCCAACCACTAAATGCTGAACCTCTTCCCTGTCACTTTCAGCTGCTGACTCTAACACCACTGTACCACTGTACTGTTTTTACCACTGTACTGTACTGTATATGTTGTCTTGATCTGTGCATTTTTAACGAAGCATTTTATAAGAATTCGGTAGGAATGTTTTTACCAAGCGTCGATTTTACACATTGTCACCTGATTTTACACATTGTCAAGCGTCGATTTTACACATGACTCCAATCCCTTGGGCTATGAAGGGGCACCAACGTGCCTTTATACCAGAGGCAACAACGTATCGGACTCAAGGGGCCCTGAGACAGACAGACAGACAGACAGTTTATTGAGGACTCCATGAGATGGCTTTTCAGGCCTCGCCGCGAGGCCTGAAAAGCCATCTCATGGAGTCCTCAATAAACTGTCTGTCTGTCTCAGGGCCCCTTGAGTCCGATACGTTGTTGCCTCTGGCAAGGGATTGGAGTCATGAAGAGTTTTTGGCATGTAGACCCCCGTGACCCCCCCCCCCCCCCTCCTGGATCCGCTACTGAATGGTCGGGCAGGTGTCACACTTCTGTACACAACACTGTAGGTAGTGTGACGAGCCTGAACAAGTGGCGGCCGGTGCAGCCGGCTTGATGACATCATTGAGAGGGTATACTTAATGGCATAGGCCTGTTTACCACTCGATCAGACTTAATGGCGTAGGCCTGTTTACTACTCGATCAGACTTAATGGCGTGGTTAGGTTAGGTAAGGTTAGGTTATGGTACCTAAACTACCCTAGCCTAACCTAACCTAACCATTAAATCCGATCGAGTAGTAAACAGGCCTACGCCAGTAAGTCTGATCGAATAGTAAACAGGCCTATGCCTGTAGTTAAGTATGCCCTCCCAATGGCATCATCAAGCCGGCAGCACCGCCTGCCACTTGTTCAGGCTCGTCACACTACCTACAGTGTTGTGTATTGTAGTGTGATGCCTACCCTACCAGCACTTAGATGTATAGTGTATACCCTACATCACTATCTGAAGGTTCAGCTGCTCGCCTGATACTGATAGTCTTGATACATTTTTATAAGCATAAATCTCAGCAGACATTAAGTATTGGTTCAGTTATGTGAGTTTTGGTAAATTATTTCAATTTTTCTTATCTGCTTTGTTTGTTTGTCATGTCATTAATCCTGGGAAAGAATTGGGTGCCAAATAACTGCAACGGCTGCAGTGCCCTAAATTGTTCCCTAATTCATTTCCCAGTGATAATTAATTATCATATCAATGACAATAGAACTGATAATTATTCTGTTTTATATATTTAATATAAGATAAATTGTATAATGGTTTTGGTCAGATAGCTTTTAGTTTGATATCAGATATGTCAAATATTAAGGTTCTGTATTTTGTATTTCACTGTATTGATGGTACAGTGCTGTTGTGTAGTGTTTTAAAGATGTTTTCAGACAAATGCTGTCACTGTTCCTAACAAATAACAGTTCCACTCCCACTTATAAGCAGAACCATACCAAAATAACTATTGCTAACATATTGGAACAGTTGAGCAAACCTCACTGGCTTGGTTTCTTGAGGTTTAAACCCTGAACATATTTTTTAAGCATAAATGCAAAAATGGCATCTTACTTCATTATAGGGTGACATGAGGTTGTGCGCACTCATGATACAAGCATGTTTGTATTTTCCAGGTGCTGTCAATCCAGAAGCTATACCACAATCAGAATGTGGCTAAGGAGGCCTCAGCTCAAGCAGCTGCTTAACATGCAGAAAAGCTTGAAGGCATTTTTCTCAAGTGGTGGTCCAGTTCCCAAGCCAACCTTGAGTTATCCAGGTGGTTCGAACAAAACTGGTGCATATGGATACTTCCTTCTTGTGAGTAAAGGCCTCCCTGCACCTTTCAGATTCTTCTGCACGTCTGAAGTAAACATTTGGCTAATATAGATTAACTTAAGTTGTAAGTACAGGAGCACAAATTCGTTGATGAATATCCTTGTTGTTGTAGCTAGACATGATGATTTTAAAAAAAAAATAAACAGCAGATAATTATATTTTGTCTTGTTTATGATATTTATCCCTTTTCTACAATTACTCAAGTAGGCGGATTTCAACATTATTAGTTTCTGATGCACATAGCTGCAGGGGAAGTGTTTAAAAAAAAAAAATTAGTATTACTATTACAAGCATATTTTTGATACATGCTGATTTCTCGTTTTCAGGTGATCCCTGTTACAACATTTGGCCTGGGTACCTGGCAGATTTACAGGTGGCAATGGAAGCTGGATCTGATCAAATTCCTGCTAGACAAGACCAAGGCTGACCCAGTGGAGCTACCAGAGGAGTAAGTGCTAGCAGCTGTGCTACTGTTATGTGTTATCATTTAAAGACAAGTGCTCTGGATACAATATTGTCATTCAAGTTTTGTGAAATGTGGTGATAGTTATCCTCTAACCATGTGCATGGTAATGCTGGCAAATTGTTAAATGAATACCAGTATCCTAGCTCCTACAGAATGGCGTCAACCTCACAATCTCTCTCCTCCCCCATTTAACATCACATTTCCTTCCATTTTACTATCTTTCTAGCCCTACCCTTCTGCTCTAGACTCGAGGCACCCTGCCTGGCTTCGGCTCTTATTTTAAGTACCAGACCCATCCAACCTGTAATACTACTTAAGTACTAACCTAGCTCACCTGACCTGGCAGTCTGTCGGGGCCGGCCTCACTGGAGTACCAGCCAGTCATTCCTACTGACCTGACCTGGCCTGGCCTGACCTGACCTGACCTGACCTCACCCCACCCCACCCCACAGTCTGTCGGAGCCGGCCTCACTGGAGTACCAGCCTGTCATTCCTACTGACCTGACCTGACCTCACCTCACCCCACCCCACAGCCTGTCGGAGCTGACCTCCCTGAAGTACTGGTCAGCTGTTCCTCCTGACCTGACCTGACCCGACCTGACCCCTCAGCCTGTCGGAGCTGACCTCCCTGGAGTACTGATCAGCTGTTCCTCCTGACCTGACCTGACCTAACCTGACCTCACCACTCAGCCTGTCGGAGCTGACCTCCCTGAAGTACTGGTCAGCTGTTCCTCCTGACCTGACCTGACCTGACCTGACCTCACCCTTCAGCCTGTCGGAGCTAGCCTCCCTGGAGTACTGGTCAGCTGTTCCTCCTAACCTGACCTGACCTGACCTGACCTGACCTGACCTGACCTCACCCCTCAGCCTGTCGGAGCTGACCTCCCTGGAGTACTGGTCAGCTGTTCCTCCTGACCTGACCTGACCTGACCTCACCCCTCAGCCTGTCGGAGCTGACCTCCCTGAAGTACTGGTCAGCTGTTCCTCCTGACCTGACCTGACCTGACCTGACCTGACCTGACCTAACCTGACCCCACAGCCTGTCGGAGCTGACCTCCCTGAAGTACTGGTCAGCGTTCCTCCTGACCTGACCTGACCTGACCTGACCTGACCTGACCTGACCTCACCCCTCAGCCTGTCGGAGCTGACCTCCCTGAAGTACTGGTCAGCTGTTCCTCCTGACCTGACCTGACCTGACCTGACCTGACCTGACCTGACCTGACCTGACCTCACCCCTCAGCCTGTCGGAGCTGACCTCCCTGAAGTACTGGTCAGCTGTTCCTCCTGACCTGACCTGACCTGACCTGACCTGACCTAACCTGACCCCACAGCCTGTCGGAGCTGACCTCCCTGAAGTACTGGTCAGCGTTCCTCCTGACCTGACCTGACCTGACCTGACCTGACCTCACCCCTCAGCCTGTCGGAGCTGACCTCCCTGAAGTACTGGTCAGCTGTTCCTCCTGACCTGACCTGACCTGACCTGACCTGACCTGACCTGACCTGACCTGACCTGACCTGACCTGACCTGACCTCACCCCTCAGCCTGTCGGAGCTGACCTCCCTGAAGTACTGGTCAGCTGTTCCTCCTGACCTGACCTGACCTGACCTCACCCCTCAGCCTGTCGGAGCTGACCTCCCTGAAGTACTGGTCAGCTGTTCCTCCTGACCTGATCTGACCTGGCCTCACCCCTCAGCCTGTCGGAGCTGGCCTCCCTGAAGTACTGGCCAGCTGTTCCCCCTGACCTGACCTGACCCGACCTGACCTGACCCCTCAGCCTGTCGGAGCTGGCCTCTCTGGAGTTCCGGCCGGTGCGCGTGCGTGGCAGCTACGACCATAGCCGGGAGATGTACATCGGTCCGCGGTCTCGGATTATCTCCGGAGGGGACGAGGAGCTGGGACGCAGCGGGCTGCTCTCGGCCGGACGTACCGGCCTGCAGGTGGTCACACCGTTCAAAGTCGCCGACTCGGAGTGAGTTTGGATTAGTCAGCATCGAGCCAAGGATAAATGGTACAATTCTTAAGGCGCAAGTGTGTGTCTTTGCAGGAGTTATCGGCCGTGACTGGCTCAACCGGATTAATCGTGCGATTCTTGGCATTATCGGCGTTTTAAAGGGATTATACGGATTTCTGTCCTGAAAGGAAATGCACTTTATTTGCACTTGTATGAGTTTTAAACACGTTTAAAACATATACCATGGACCTCAATGCTCATTTAGTCCATTATTTCAGCAATTATCAGCGTTAAACTTTGGCGTTTTTCAAGACTTGTATCAGATAACGAGCACTTGATCGGCATTACTGTCCATCACTTCCTTATCTTATAATCTGCATCACATTCGATGGTGCAGTAATCTGCGTGGCTGAGACAAAATAACGGTTACGAACTCAGAAGCAAGCTGCCGCAAGAGGGTTTATTTACGGTTTTCTATAGCACGTTGACCATACAAAAAGGTCTCGAGACCGTGAAGAGAAAACTCCAAGATGGAGGCCAATTCTGCCCCAGGACACTCCCGAACGCCCACCCCCATATCAATATAAATGAATTGAATTCAGCTTACCTTTACATGAAGGTAAGCCTGAAATTGTGAAATTGCTATGTACACATATCGCCTTGATGTAAACCACCTTGGCATACGTTATAATTCTTGCGCTCTTTACCATCTGGATGACGATTGTAGAAGGAATTATTAAATTAAAGACGCTCTAAGCCGGGCAAGTAATGCCATGCGTTTTTTCTTCTTCGTTTTTCATCCATTTTAGAGCTTTGAATTATCTGTAAGTCCTACACTGGATCACAAAAAGATTATTCAATTTAATTATTACGGTACTCTTTATTACTACATACTGTTCATTCGGGTTTTGTGGTTTTTGTGGTTTTTTCTTTGCGGCGTTTAGCGTTGATAATTCGGTGGTGGCGTATTAATTTTTTGGCATGAAAATCCATGAAAAATATAGAATTTTATGGGAAAAACTAGGTAGCTGCTGCTGTCGTTGAAAAAATATTTGTATCATATATTGCTTATTGTAACCGGAAATATGCCATACGTGAGGTGTTTTCATAAACATAAAAGAGATGACTGGCTCTGCCTCAGCCAGTACTGCAGAAACTACGCGGTGGCATCACCGCGCACTATGAAATATTCTTTCGTGCAGAAGAGGTCATTTCCATAAAATGTGACTACCGTGTGACTTCTACCACCTTTATAAGTAAGTATTACTATGTAACTAAATTATTCTGGGGGAAATCCGTATAATCCCTTTAACCCGCGAGTTACTGGGGTATATTTCATGACGCGACTTACTGGGGGGGGGGGGGGGGAGGGCTATTTTTAGCCCCCCCCCCCTCTGATCTCCGGAACTACTGGACCGAATGTAAAAATTCAAACGGCATTCGATTGATTTCCGATTCCCTGGGAAATTTATCGAGGGAAACATAATATTGTTGACCTCGGGGTCACCGATGACGTCACAGGTCAGGTCAAGTACAAAATGTTTGACCGTGTCAAAAGGTCTCGATGGATGGAATTGTCGCGCAAAATTGCGATATTAAACGCATAAGCTGTCGATAAATCGGTATGATTTGTGTGTCTGACACTTCTAAGTACCTTTCTAAGCTGTTTATGACCTTGGGTCAGGTCAAGGTCATCCGAGGTCACGAGGTCAAACTGCAGATTACGGTCATTAGGCGTTGTAACACATGTTTATGGGTTTGTTTTTCGTCTAGAACGCGAAAAATGACCTTAGAACATTGTTTGTTCCATATAAATAGAAGTAAAAAACAAAAATGGAAATGCGTTTTTATGCATAGTAATGCTGTGAGAAGTGGCCGATTTTCGTCATTTAAAGGTCGTAACTCGGTCATTTTTAAAGATATCGACTTGAAATTTGGTACACATATTCAAAGCATACGTCTCGATCACATATATTCCGGTTTTTGGATAACTCTGATTTTTTCTTGAAAATTTTGTTTAAAAAAAAAATGTATTTGGATTTCTCAAAATTTTGAATTTCGCAAAATCTCACAAATCCGAGATAGCAGTTTGATAGCCCGGTCTATTGTCAGTAATTTGATTTAAACAATTTAGTTTATCTCAAATATCGTACCTTTGACAGCGTTTTCCGCAAACCATTATTTTGCAACAAAAACCGAAGAACATGACGTCACTCTGACGTCATTCCCGGTTGACCTATCATAGCCTCATATTTTTCCTTTTGCCAACATGTGTGGAATTGATGTGAGAGAAGGTACTGCAAGTTTGGTGACGATACCGGTGTTTGTTTAGGAGTTATTGCAAAATAACGGGAGGGGGGGGGGCAAAAAATAGCCCCCCCCCCAGTAACTCGCGGGTTAATGGACCTACGATTCATATATTTTGTATTGAAGATTGGTCTGATCTCATATGGCGTTTTAGTTCAAAATCGCGAATGGATCCACACTTTCAGATTTTACGAGGCGGATAATGCGTCTTTCTACACCTCGCCGCGGCAAAACTACCGGAATACAACACTATATGGGTGCCATAGCAGTGTATAGAACTTAGAGAAGCATAGGTGTCACATAGACGTGCTACCTCAAAGTATAATATGTCCCCCTCATCTGTGTAAAGTCCCATGATAAACACCCATGAAATCCCCTAGTAAAAATAAAAATAAACTAAAATCCCATGAAATCCCCTAGTATCGCCAATGCTCACATCTGCAAGGTCGTACCGTAATCGATCGATCGATCGATAATCGATCTGTATCGTCCCTGTGGTTCTAACCGTGCCGGCTCCCGCAGTCTGGAGATCCTGGTAAACCGGGGCTGGGTGCCGACCAAGATGATGTCGCCGGCGACACGGGAGGAGGGGCAGATTGAGGGCGAGCACGAGATTGTCGGTATGGTCCGGCGTACTGAGAAACGGTCACAGTTCATGCCGGTCAACTCCACCACCAACATGAACATGTACATCTACAGGTGAGTGCGTCATCCGTGCAGAATGTCGTCGGGGGGGGGGGGGGGGCTTGGGCATCGAATGCCATGGTGTATACGGTATGCATAGTGAATCCATTCAATCCATCGTTCGCGTCATATATGTTGTGGCGTCGTGAACCGTGTCATCCTTCAGTCTATTGATTGGCCTTTTGATGCGCCTGCGTCTAAAAAGTGACGATTGATCACATACTTCCCTATATCTCCGTATGCCCTTGGCGCTATCGTAGGCTAACTCATTTCACTCGGCCATGCCCATCCGAGGTAACTCCTTACCGTCTGTCACAATGGGCGACATATAACCTAGCAGTCGCGGTGCCCTAAAGCACAAATCATCATCAGTCCGTCTGACCTTCTCCGACAGAGACATCGACAAGCTGTCCTCTGTAGCCGGCACTGCGCCTGTGTTTCTGGACCTGGCGGATGAGTGTGGTGCCCCGGGCGGGCCGGCCGCCGGGCAGACCCGCGTCACTCTGCGGAACGAGCACGTGTCCTACATCGCCACCTGGTACTGCCTGAGCGCGTTCACGACCGTCATGTGGTGGAGAAGGTTCGTCTCCCTGCCTCGGATCCGCGCCGAGGCCTTCAGGGGCTTGCGGTAGAGGAGAGGAGCGGAGGTCGCCCGATGGAGCTGGCTCGTGGAGGCGGAAAGCGGAGGGATGCAGAGGAGGGTTGGTTGTGTGTTATAGGTGGCGCTGTCATCAGGGAGAGGAGTGGTGTGTTATAGGTGGCGCTGTCATCGGGGAGGTGTGAGCTGGAGGGGACAGTGCTGCGCAGGGTGCGACGCTTTGACTGTTGGTATGTGATCGATAATATAATGATATGTGATCGATAATATATAGATGAGACGTATAGAAGTGGAACTGGTATTTCTTCTGAAGTGTATTGTATGTCTGGTTATTTTGAATGATCGCTCAATGAAATTTTGAATGTGGAAATGCAGTTATGACTATGAGGTCACAAGTCCCAACGAAAACTTGAATGCAAAAATACAATTTCATGAAACATTTTCTGTATTGCAGGTCATGGCAATATGTCAGTTCGTACTTTGTATTATGACGGTGGCAGCAAGTCTGTAATAGGAGTATACTCATTGTGACCATAACTGTGCACAGATCCCTGAAAACTGATCCTAGATCAGATCCAAAGGATCTGAACACTCGGATCCGCTACTCTTAGAATAATTACAATGTTCGATATATTCATAGGTATCGCAAGTGGCTTTCAGCTCGTGATTGCTCAGGTTTTAGCACCCCCGGCCCATTATTGCATTTTGGCGGGATATCCGGTGGTATCGTTGATCGCTTGGATGGTAGATCACTTGGATCGTTGATCGCTTGGATCTTGTAAATATATCTTCTTTGATATAGGGTCCGTTTCTCCGTGTCAGTACCGTCAGTACCCTCACAAGTCTGCTTGATAGCCACTGGCGGATCCAGAGGGGGGGGGGGGGGGAGGGGGGGGGGGGCAGGAATAAGGGGGAAATCCCCCCCATGAATGGGGGGGGGGGGGGCATTCAATACAAGTATGCCCCCCCCGCGCGTTCCCTGCACTGCACGTGAAAAACAATGATCTTAGGAGCAAACTTCATGAAAACGGAAGTTTGTTTTGTATCGAGTGATTTAATTGTAAGTTTGTATGTATCGCTTGCTTTCAATGATAGAGAAAATAGCGCACCTGATGCAATTCAAGCAGCCCCGGTGACACGCGCCCCGCTGGGGGGCAGAGCAGAATCGGCCCCCTCTCGAATTTTCTCAATAACTTGAAAACTACGTTGAATATCAACGTAAAACTTTCAGTACCTTATGCTGCATCAATTCTACGCCTTCTTACCAAATTTCAATTAAATTGATTTAGCATTTTGGGAGATAATGACGTTTTAATTACGTCATGTCATGCCATTTTTGGTGGAAAAACTATAAATGTTTGCAAACTTGTAGAAAATAGTTTTGAAGCAATTGCAATTAAAAAAACGTCAAAAGAAAGGAAATAACAATCTTCAAAATGGTTATCTCGGATTTGAGAAATTTTGTTTTTTTTGACCCCCCAACATAAAATAAAGTATTTGTTTTCCGAAAATTTCCGCAAAATCAATTTTTGTGAATTTGAAGTGAATTTCTTAAGCTCGAATACCAAAATAAGGTGACTGGACCAAATCCGCGGAGGGAAAAATGGGGATACTTTTTGCCACAAAAAGATGCCCCCCCCCCCCCCCCCGGAGAGAGGCTGGATCCGCCAGTGTTGCTAGTGGTACCAGTTTCAGAAAATATTTGTGCAATGTCCGACTGATGTCCAAGACCATGGTTAGCTGTCCGACCGAAATTGTCCGAAGATCATTGTTTGTCCGAAATTTGTCCGAAATTATGGTAAGTTTCTATTTTCTTTTAATGGATTATTTTGCCAGCTCAGTCATTGTTATTCCTTAATATTGCTTACAATGTTTCCCATTGTGAGGTGCCATAAACATCAAGGCTTACCTGTTGGTATTACCTGTTGGTATTTGCGGAGTATGCTCAACTTCTGGTACTTTTCTTCAATACCCCATCACACCTGTGAATGGTGCCTGAATCATCACACCTGTGATCACACCTGTGAATGGTGCCTGAATCATCACACCTGTGATCACACCTGTGAATGGTGCCTGAATCATCACACCTGTGATCCCACCTGTGAATGGTGCCTGAATCATCACACCTGTGATCACACCTGTGAATGGTGCCTGAATCATCACACCTGTGATCACACCTGCGAATGGTGCCTGAATCATCACACCTGTGATCACACCTGTGAATGGTGCCTGAATCATCACACCTGTGATCACACCTGTGAATGGTGCTTTGCTATGCTTACCTGTATTTATAAACCTATGGTTTATAAATATAAGTAAAAGTTTGATGTGAATTACCTGTGGCATACTTTCTTTTTTAATACAAAAAAATAACTAGGTGATTTTCGCGACAAGCCATCCTTGGGCATTGGATGTCTGAAAATGTCCAAAGAAATGTGCTTATGTACGTCCGCAAACCGAATCGGTTTTCGGACAAATGAGGAATTACGATAATTATTGTACCGATTGGCACCACTACGTGCTTGCGGCCCCGGCATTAGTTGCGCCGTATGTGACACGTCTGCTGCCTTGCCCCTTTGCATTGCTGCCGTAGCTTGACTGTGTAGTGTGTAACTTTATAACGCATTCCATTATGTATGGTTAAAGGAAATAGTTCACCTTGGATTTTTTTTACCCAACACGATTTGATTATATTAATACAATTTCTTTTTATATTGTCAAAAATGGTTTTATGGGGATTTTTGGGGATATGTCCTGGCCGATTCAGGACAGAAGGCCGTAAATTTGTATTGTTTATCAAAACTATATGCATAATCTCTGAGTCAGAGTCCTGACGTCACGCGAATGTAAAAAATGGTTCAGCCAATCAGATTCGAAAGTAGTCGCGTAAAGATAGACTCGCATTGGAGATGTGCCAACCGGCGGCCGGCGATCGCTTGCTAGCACCAGCTGCAAGCTGATTGGCTGATGGTATAGCCTCTGCCCGGGCTAGAACCAGTACAACATTCTTTCGCCAGCACCGCATTTCTTCGCTTCGCCAAAAACTCAAATATATTCGTCTGAAGAGTCTTTTCAGTCAAGAACACTTGCAGATAGGGGTTTCCCAACACGGGCTACAAAACTGCTATCTCAGTTTAAAACTAATGTTGAAGGTGAACTATTTCCTTTAATAGCCGGCGAACCTGCGTTCGCGATCCTTCATCGTTGGTCACTCTTCTAACCGACTGCCTGTACCCCCCCCCCGGATACTGTCCACCTCATTGACTTATATAGGTATAGACGAACTGCTCCAGCTGTGGCGCCGCCCGGCAGCCGTTCCCGGTTGAAGCGACACTAGCGCCGCAGCGGAGAGACATGAGTTAGCGCGGCAATGCTTTTGCTATGGCGGAGGGGCGATATTTGACCATAATCACCGTGAACGTTCAGACTGAATATTAGTATTCCATGTTATTAATTATGAATGTCTCTACATCCTCAAACTTTTCCAGTGCGCTACCTCACGCGGTTTTTTAGTTACAGGCCGACAAATATCGCCCTTCCGCCATAGCAAAAGCATTGCCGTGCTAACTCAATCCCTTCTCCGCTGCGGTGCTAGTGTTGCCTATCGGGAACGGCTGCCGGGCGGAGTAGTTCGTCTATACCTATATATGTCACTGGTCCACCTACTCTCCTGCCCGCTAATCCGTCTCCTCTCCTCCCGGCTCCCACAGCTACCAGCGACCGTCTCCTCCACCACAGCCGGCCCGCTCTCCTACCATCGTCTCCTAGCGGCCAACGTGACCCAGCACCTCCCCTGCGTTGTCTCCACTCCCACCCTGCACCTGTCGTTCGGCGCCGCCGGCAGTGGGGCCGAGGCTTCCCGGCAGTACAGAGCGGAGTCAGCACGTCTGGTCGGTACCGGACGGTCCGCCGATGGATGTGATGATGAGTCCCCGCGCTGCAGTGTAATTTGCACCCGGCGCCGCTCCCACGATAGCCGAGCCGCTCGCAGGAGCTGCTCAGCGGACCGTGTCTCGGTTGTAACAGGAGATGATGGGTGGCTCGGGTGTCAGGAGCTGCTCAGCGGAGCGTGTCTCGGTTGTAGCAGGAGATGATGGGTGGCTCCGGTGTCAGGAGCTGCTCAGCGGAGCGTGTCTCGGTTGTAGCAGGAGATGATGGGTGGCTCCGGTGTCAGGAGCTGCTCAGCGGAGCGTGTCTCGGTTGTAGCAGGAGATGATGGGTGGCTCCGGTGTCAGGAGCTGCTCAGCGGAGCGTGTCTCGGTTGTAGCAGGAGATGATGGGTGGCTCCGGTGTCAGGAGCTGCTCAGCGGAGCGTGCCTCTGTTGTAGCAGGAGATGATGGGTGGCTCCGGTGTCAGGAGCTGCTCAGCGGAGCGTGTCTCGGTTGTAACAGGAGATGATGGGTGGCTCCGGTGTCAGGAGCTGCTCAGCGGAGCGTGTCTCGGTTGTAACAGGAGATGATGGATGGCTCCGGTGTCAGTCGGAGGTGGCGACGCGATGGCTGACTTTGGCCTGGTGGTGCCAGGAGGTCGGAGGAGTAGTATATCACGTAACGGACTGTTCGCGCCCGGTGGAATACTGGGCTGTCTGGAATACTGGCCTCAGTGGTAACACATGGTTACTGTGTAACTGGCTTGATGATTTCGCTGGCGATGATTGGACTTAAAAAGCTCCGCTGCAACACAGTTCGTGCGTAACGAGAGCCGCCTGTCCTGTCGGGCTCAGGCATGCGTAGTTTAATAATGTCCGAAGTTCCCTTTTGCCACTATCATCATTCACATATTATTAATCCACGATGGAGTTGCTCCAAGTTCGTGGTTAGTAAGCACTAAGCAGTCAATGTGATCTAATGAGCGGTCGACTCGTAGGTAGTACAAGACGGCGGAGCGGGGTAGGTACACTCGAGTACAAAGAGTTAGGTCTAGATGCTGTCGATTAACATGAATCTGGTCGTAGAGACTTGCACAGGTTCCCCAAGCAAGACACGGGGCAAGACCCACGCAATGGTCTCATTATCTAGTCTAATAACGCATTGTCTTTGGTCTCACAATCTCACTTTGGTCAGGGCGCATTGACGTAGCTGGCGTGCGACTTGGCTTTTGAGTTGCTAAATGAGCTCTTCGTCTTGTGAGTCCAGCGACTTTTGTGATCCGTTCGACAGATGGATGTCGCTCCATCGGTCGGCCTCTCCTTTGTCGGCAGACTGAGCGAGCAAATTACAAATCAGCGCGTAACTTGTCACCTCGTCCCGCGGGCCCGCGGCACGAATCAGGTATACCCGACAGACGTGATTCGAGGTACGCCATTCGTGTCACCTGCAGTGCGTTCTGCGTTGACAACCTACGTCCGTGTGGCACTGTGATCAGACGAGATGCTTCTTCGCAGTCCAGCAGAGATGCGTGGCCGCGTGGCCAGCAGAGATGCACACATTTCTGCAAAAACACGAACCGGCACCGCCACCGCCACCGCTCATAAATGAGTTGGCACCGCGGCATCAAGCCCGGCCACATGTGGCAGCACCCGCCAGGCCCGGCAGCCAGCAATCTGCATGTCTACTTCATTATACATTAAACAATATTTCAACCCCGAACTTGTGCTGAGTCCGGCGTGAGACCGGCAAACCCGAGTTCAGACACGGCTTCAGGTCCACCGGGCCTGAATTTGGGTCCGGCGCCGGCTCCGTGGTCCTGAAATTTGCATCCCTAGTGACCAGTGTGCCGGGTGGGTTTGCGAAACAGGAAGTGCGCGCGATTCCGCTCCCTCCCGCGCGCGCACACGCAGACGCAGACGCGCAGAGTTCACTGACGCGACCCGTGTGGGTCACGTGACCAACATGTCGGTGTAGTCTGTTTCTCGTCTGTACGCAGAGTTCACTGCCGCGACCCGTGGGGGTCACGTGACCTGTCGGTGTAGTCTGTTTCTCGTCTGTACGCAGAGTTCACTGCCGCGACCCGTGTGGGTCACGTGACCAACATGTCGGTGTAGTCTGTTTCTCGTCTGTACGCAGAGTTCACTGCCGCGACCCGTGGGGGTCACGTGACCTGTCGGTGTAGTCTGTTTCTCGTCTGTACGCAGAGTTCACTGCCGCGACCCGTGTGGGTCACGTGACCAACATGTCGGTGTAGTCTGTTTCTCGTCTGTACGCAGAGTTCACTGACGCGACCCGTGTGGGTCACGTGACCTGTCGGTGTAGTCTGTTTCTCGTCTGTACGCAGAGTTCACTGACGCGACCCGTGTGGGTCACGTGACCAACATGTCGGTGTAGTCTGTTTCTTGTCTGTACGCAGAGTTCACTGCCGCGACCCGTGTGGGTCACGTAACCTGTCGGTGTAGTCTGTTTCTTGTCTGTACGCAGAGTTCACTGACGCGACCCGTGTGGGTCACGTGACCAACATGTCGGTGTAGTCTGTTTCTTGTCTGTACGCAGAGTTCACTGCCGCGACCCGTGTGGGTCACGTGACCAACATGTCGGTGTAGTCTGTTTCTTGTCTGTACGTCGGTTTCACTGCCGCGACCCGTGTGGGTCACGTGACCAACATGTCGGTGTAGTCTGTTTCTTGTCTGTACGTCGGTTTCACTGACGCGACCCGTGTGGGTCACGACCAACATGTCGGTGTAGTCTGTTTTTTGTCTGTACGCAGAGTTCACTGACGCGACCCGTGTGGGTCACGTGACCAACATGTCGGTGCAGTCTGTTTCTTGTCTGTATGTCACCACGTCACTGACGCGACCCGTGTGGGTCACGTGACCAACATGTCGGTGTAGTCTGTTTCTTGTCTGTACGTCGGTTTCACTGCCGCGACCCGTGGGGTCACGTGACCAACATGTCGGTGTAGTCTGTTTTTTGTCTACGTCACGACGGTGACCTAAGCTGGAAATTAATGGTTTGTATGGAGAGATAAACGCTGGGTTTTCACGTGTTGCATAAATGGGTTTGAGAGGAGGTGAACATTTCATATTGGTCTCATGTGAGGCGTATAATTATGATGCTCACAATGCAAAATGCTTTGAGCCATACTTTGTTCTAATTTCAAACGGAAATTTCAAAAACTAAGCAAACGAAAATTGCCAAATTCAATTTGCTTCAAAATTATATATTTTGAGCGTGAGTCCCGGAAATATTCAAAGGACCTAGTGGTCCTTTGGATAGTAAGACAGAGCTGTCTTAGAGATAACTAAAACAAAACTATAGCTTTGTTTTAGGCCTGAATTCATTATTTGTAAGCGAATACAATGTCACGAGCCAGCCTCCGAGCGTGGTTTCCGCTACCCGTATAAGTCACGTGCTCTGTCTGCTGCCTGAGGCCTGGCTGGGGGCCGGGAGCCGGCGTCCCGGCGTCCCGCCTCGTCTGCAGGGCGGAGATAGCCGCTTCCCGTCTGAGAGCGGCGGAACTTCCGGCCGTCTGTCTACAGGTCACAGTCGGAGTCGGCTTCCTCCTCAGACAACGCGACTCAGCGACGGGAGGAGCCAGCTGTTTCCTTCCCGTTTCTCCTGGCGGTCCATTGAGTCGGCGATGGAGGTCGAGGGACGAGGATCCCCATTCTCTTGGCTCTCGGCTGAATCATGGTCCTGGTTGGGGATCTGAGATTCGGTCTCTCAATGTCTTTCGCTGATGATGTGAGCCACCTGCTGATTAACTAGGAGGCAATGGTGGCGTGAAGTTTGCTATTTGACATGTTTTCCGACCATCATTGGCAATGATCATGCTCGCATGCTTTTGATGATCAGACCTGTTGCGCTTTTGTATCGGTCAATTCGGTCTCATTTGACTTTGATGTCCATTGTCCACTCATATCGATGCCCATTCATTCCGAACTACGAACTATCGGGAGAAACACATAAGACGCGACGATGGATTTGCACGTTCCCGATTTTATATCTACTTCCACTGGCGGATCTATAGGGTCTGAGAATGGGGGGGGGGGGGGTGGGTGGGGTGGTGGCTAAAATTTCGCTCCGCAAAGTTGTTGACCGGGGGGGGGGGGGGGGGGGTAGTGGTGTCGGGTTCTAAAGATAAAGTCATTGACCGGGGGGATTTGTTTTCTTCCTAATTATCCCTTCTTACAGCCAATGCAGGAACACGCGGGGTGGGGAACATCCTTGTATTGAATGCCCGCCATGCTCCTAGGGGGGGGGGGGGGGGTATTTGGCATTTGCCCCTAATGCCCCCACTCCTCTAGATTCGCCAGTGGTAAAAAACAGTCAAACACAATTTTACCTCTTCTGTCGCTTTCAATTTTTTTTTTTGTAGCTTAGTTTATGCTGAGTCTGATCTTGACTGGTTGGAAATGCTAAAAATTGTGAGACCTCTACTCATAGCACCCATACAATGCACCGGGATAAGTACCTAAGGATGGTGCAAAATGGGTGTCAGATTTAAAATTGGTACCTGAAATTACTTGAGTCTCGATATGACCTGAGGCCAAAGTAGCCATCCCAAGCTATAGTAATTTAAAATAACCTTGACAATGAAAAATATTAACTTTACCTACAAATTCATAAAGTGTTCATTTTATTTGGCTACATGTTTACAGGGAAAAGGAAAACAACGATACCCAAGTCCCAGTCACAATTCCTCAAATACTGTCGAATTGCGTTCCACGCACGCTATTCAGCGCTATAAATTTTGGCGCCAAAACGCGACGTTTTTGAACTTACGTTGGTTGCAGGAATCGCTCCAGATCGAAAATAGCGTCAGACCCGCCACGTATATTTGGAAATGTCGAATATAAAGTCAAGGCCCATCATACTTAGGGACAGTGGCGTACCGAGTATCAACTACCAGGTCATGCAGGCCATGACCTGGTCCTTTGGACCCGAGGCGCCCATGCAAAGCTGGCGCCCCTCCGATCAGTCACGACGCCCCATCCGGCCAGTGACGGCGCCCCCGGCCAGTGAGGGCGTCCCCTGCCATAGACGGCGCCTCTCTGGCCCGTGACAGCGCCCCTGCGGCCAGTGACCACGCCCCTCCGGCGAGTGACGGCGCCTCTCCGGCTAGTGACGGCGCCCCTCCGGCGAGTGACGGCGCCCCTCCGACTAGTGACTGGCCCTCTTTGGCGAGTGACGGTGCCCCTCCGGCCAGTGACTCTCCTTCCGCACAGTTCGCAAGGAGAGTCCCCCCCCTGCACAATTTCGCCAATATTGGTGGCGGCCCTGTCGATCGGGTGGCGCCCCTCAATGCAATGGCCTGGTCCTTTGTGAATTTCTGCGTACGCCACTGCTTAGTGAGTCATAAGTCAGTCAACGCTCAAGATATTACTCTGACATTTGGTTTGGGCATCGTCCATACTTGGTTCTCCAATATATATTCCGGCCTTTTCATATGATTTGATATTTTATATGATTTTATGAAGAAAAACAAATTGGAGAAAAAAATCCACCAAATCAAAATTTCCAAACATGTTCAAAAACCGGAATATATATTGGAGAACGAAGTATAAACAATACCCACACCGAATTTCAAAGCAATATCTTTAGTTTTGGCTGACTTATGGCTACTTAAGTATGATGGGTCTGGATTTTGTATTCGACATTTCCAAATATGCACGCGCCACTGATTTTGAAGGGGGCTAATTCCTATTGCCGCCCCTGTTGAGCGTGGGATGGGGGGCTTTTGACCCTGCCGCCCCCTAGATCCGCCAGTGGTCAGACGCACCACTTTCCCTAGGGTGCGGTTATACCCCGCATATAGAATCTATATTTATGTCGACATTCGTGGCGCAGTTGCTATTCTGATGGTAGGTAAAGGCCACTAAATAAATACGTTTTTCCGCTTATGCTATTACAGACTATTGACGTTACCAAGCCCAAAGACAGTTATTTTTCCTGGTCATGAATCATGCAGGTATTTTCCGATTTAATGTAGGTAACGTGACTTAGCTTTTTCTTACTTTGCTTTGCCATCAATATACAATAACAATTGACCAATATAGCTATCAAGTTTATAACAATATAGTTTTGAGCAAGGGCGGATCTAGACGTTTTTGTTGTTGTTAGGGGGGTTTAGGTTAATGCAGTGGAGTATTTTCAGAGTGGTTGAGCGGGGGGGGGGGGTTGCAGGCCGTCAGCCGTCAGCGAAAAGTTGTTGTTGACCGGGGGGAGCGGGCCGTCAGTCGTCCGCCACTGAACGTCCTGCGTTTTTTTTTTAGGAGGGGAATCATTATTTTAGATTGTGCGTGCGTGCGTGCGTGCGTGCGTGCGTGCGTGCGTGCGTGCGTGCGTGCGTGCGTGCGTGCGTGCGTGCGTGCGTGCGTGCGTGCGTGCGTGCGTGCGTGCGTGCGTGCGTGCGTGCGTGCGTGCGTGCGTGCGTGCGTGCGTGCGTGCGTGCGTGCGTGTGTGTGTGTGTGTGTGTGTGTGTGTGTGTGTGTGTGTGTGTGTGTGTGTGTGTGTGTGTGTGTGTGTGTGTGTGTGTGTGTGTGTGTGTGTGTGTGTGTGTGTGTGTGTGTGTGTGTGTGTGTGTGTGTGTGTGTGTGTGTGTGTGTGTGTGTGTGTGTGTGTGTGTGTGTGTGTGTGTGTGTGTGTGTGTGTGTGTGTGTGTGTGTGTGTGTGTGTGTGTGTGTGTGTGTGTGTGTGTGTGTGTGTGTGTGTGTGTGTGTGTGTGTGTGTGTGTGTGTGTGTGTGTGTGTGTGTGTGTGTGTGTGTGTGTGTGTGTGTGTGTGTGTGTGTGTGTGTGTGTGTGTGTGTGTGTGTGTGTGTGTGTGTGTGTGTGTGTGTGTGTGTGTGTGTGTGTGTGTGTGTGTGTGTGTGTGTGTGTGTGTGTGTGTGTGTGTGTGTGTGTGTGTGTGTGTGTGTGTGTGTGTGTGTGTGTGTGTGTGTGTGTGTGTGTGTGTGTGTGTGTGTGTGTGTGTG
>JAXIVJ010004873.1:60000-78875 GCA_036785665.1 Chirona hameri
AAATTCACTCACGCGCTCATATGCCACCGAGCAGGCAGCAGGAGACCAAATGCTGTGACGGTGCGTGAAAAAAATATTACTTACGTTGGTTGTGAATCACTCCAAAATAGCGTCAGACGTGCCACTTTCCCTATCCCTACTGCTACCAAAATGCTACAAAATAGATGTCCGTGAAGTTAGCGTCGGATTCGGATTCGAATTCAGCGTCGAGTAGCGATTCGCTCCCAAATCTGGTTACAGGTCAATTGGGGCACGCTGATTACGAAAATAACATTTATTTTGACATTCAAGGTCATCTTCAAGGTCATTTTTAAGGTCAAAGGACGGGGCGCCTCAAAACGCCCTTAACAGCTGTTCCAATTGCAAAAAACAATGGTCTCAATCGATTCCTCAGGTCCATATCTAACCTCCGCATTAGAAATCTCACGCGTGCCTCATATCCTTGAGACCATAAAAGGTTCTCAAAGGACGGGGCGCCTCAAAACGCCTTTAAGGGTTGCTCCAATTGCAAAAATAATGGTCTCAATCGATTCCCCGGGTCCATATCTAACCTCCGCATTGGCAACCTCACGCATGCCTTATATCCTTGAGACCATAAAAGGTTCTCAAGGACGGGGCGCCTCAAACCGCCCTTAACAGCTGTTCCAATTGCAAAAGTAATGGTCTCAGTCGATTCCTCAGGTACATATCTAACCTCCGCATTAGAAACCTCACGCGTGCCTCATATCCTTGAGACCATACAAGGTTCTCAAAGGACGGGGCGCCTCAAAACGCCTTTAAGGGTTGCTCCAATTGCACAAATAATGGTATCAATCGATTCCCCGGGTCCATATCTAACCTCCGCATTGGTAACCTCGCGCGTGCCTTATATCCTAGAGACCATACAAGGTTCTCAAAGGACGGGGCGCCTCAAAACGCCTTTAAGGGTTGCTCGAATTGCAAAAAACAATGGTCTCAATCGATTCCCCGGGTCCATATCTAACCTCCGCATTGGCAACCTCACGCGTGCCTTATATCATTGAGACCATAAAAGGTTCTCAAAGGACGGGGCGCCTCAAAACGCCTTTAAGGGTTGCTCCAATTGCAAAAATAATGGTCTCAATTGATTCCCCGGGTCCATATCTAACCTCCGCATTATAAACCTCACGCGTGCCTCATATCCTTGAGACCATAAAAGGTTTTCAAAGGACGGGGCGCCTCAAAACGCCCTTAACGGCTGTTCCAATTGCAAAAACAATGGTCTCAGTCGATTCCTCAGGTCCATATCTAACCTCCGCATTATAAATCTCACGCGTGCCTCATATCCTTGAGACCATAAAAGGTTCTCAAAGGACGGGGCGCCTCAAAACGCCTTTAATGGTTGCTCCAATTGCAAACATAATGGTCTCAATCGATTCCCCGGGTCCATATCTAACCTCCGCATTGGCAACCTCACGCATGCCTTATATCCTTTAGACCATAAAAGGTTCCAAAGGACGGGACGCCTCAAAACGCCTTTAAGGATTGCTCCAATTGCAAAATCGTCCTTTGAGAACCTTTTATGGTCTCAAGGATATAAGGCACGCGTGAGGTTGTCAATGCGGAGGTTAGATATGGACCCGGGGAATCGATTGATACCATTATTTTTTGCAATTGGAGCAACCCTTCAAGGCGTTTTGAGGCGCCCCGTCCTTTGATAACCTTTTATGGTCTCAAGGATAGGAGGCACACGTGAGGTTTCTAATGCAGAGGTTAGATATGGACCTGAGGAATCGACTGAGACTATTACTTTTGCAATTGGAACAGCCGTTAAGGGCGTTTTGAGGCGCCCCGTCCTTTGAGAACCTTTTATGGTCTCAAGGATATAAGGCACGCGTGAGGTTGCCAATGCGGAGGTTAGATATGGACCCGGGAAATCGATTGGGACCATTATTTTTGCGATTGGAGCAACCCTTAAAGGCGTTTTGAGGCGCCCCGTCCTTTGAGAACCTTTTATGGTCTCAAGGATATGCGGCACGCGTGAGGTTTCTAATGCGGAGGTTAGATATGGACCTGAGGAATCGACTGAAACCATTGTTTTTGCAATTGGAACAGCTATTAAGGGAGTTTTGAGGCGCCCCGTCCTTTGAGAACCTTTTATGGTCTCAAGGATATAAGGCACGCGTGAGGTTGCCAATGCGGAGGTTAGATATGGACCCGGGGAATCGACTGAGACCATTGTTTTTTTCAATTGGAATAGCTGTTAAGGGCGTTTTGAGGCGCCCCGTCCTTTGAGAACCTTTTATGGTCTCAAGAATATGAGGCACGCGTGAAGTTTCTAATGCGGAGGTTAGATATGGACCTGAGGAATCGACTGAGACCATTGTTTTTGCAATTGGAACAGCCGTTAAGGGCGTTTTGAGGCGCCCCGTCCTTTGAGAACCATTTATTGTCTCAAGGATATAAGGCACGCGTGAGGTTTCTAATGCGGAGGTTAAATATAGACCTGAGGAATCGACTGAGACTATTGTTTTTGCAATTGGAACAGCCATTAAGGGCGTTTTGAAGCGCCCCGTCCTTTGAGCACTTTTTATGGTCTCAAGGATATAAGGCACGCATGAGGTTGCCAATGCGGAGGTTAGATATGGACCCGGGGAATCGATTGATGCCATTATTTTTGCAATTGGAGCAACCCTTAAAGGCGTTTTGAGGCGCCCGTCCTTTGATAACCTTTTTTGGTCTCAAGGATATAAGGCACGCGTGAGGTTTCTAATGCGGAGGTTAGATATGGACCTGAGGAATCGATTGAGACCATTGTTTTTGCAATTGGAACAGCCGTTAAGGGTGTATTGAGGCGCCCGTCCTTTGAGAACCTTTTATGGTCTCAAGGATATGAGGCACGCGTGAGGTTTCTAATGCGAAGGTTATATATGGACCTGAAGAATCGACTGAGACCATTGTTTTTGCAATTGGAACAGCCGTTAAGGGCTTTTTGAGGCTCCCCGTCCTTTGAGAACCTTTTATGGTCTCAAGGATATAAGGCACGCGTGAGGTTGCCAATGCGGAGGTTAGATATGGACCCGGGGAATCGATTGAGACCATTATTTTTGGAATTGGAGCAACCCTTAAAGGCGTTTTGAGGCACCCCGTCCTTTGAGAACCTTTTATGGTCTCAAGGATATGAGGCACGCGTGAGGTTTCTAATGCGGAGGTTAGATATGGACCTGAGGAATCGACTGAGACTATTACTTTTGCAATTGGAACAGCCGTTAAGTGCGTTTTGAGGCGCCCCGTCCTTTGATAACTTGTTATGGTCTCAAGGATATAAGGCACGCGTGAAGTTGCCAATGCAGAGGTTACATATGGACCCGGGGAATCGATTGAGACCATTATTTTTGCAATTGGAGCAACCCTTAAAGGCGTTTTGAGGCGCCCCGTCCTTTGATAACCTTTTATGGTCTCAAGGATATGAGGCACGCGTGAGATTTCTAATGCGGAGGTTAGATATGGACCTGAGGAATCGACTGAGACCATTGTTTTTGCAATTGGAACAGCCGTTAAGGGCGTTTGAGGCGCCCTGTCCTTTGAAAACCTTTTATGGTCTCAAGGATATGAGGCACGCGTGAGGTTTCTAATGCGGAGGTTAGATATGGACCTGGGGAATCGATTGAGACCATTATTTTTGCAATTGGAGCAACTCTTAAAGGCGTTTTGAGGCGCCCCGTCCTTTGAGAACCTTTTATGGTCTCAAGGATATGAGGCACGCGTGAGTTTTCTAATGTGGAGGTTAGATATGGACCTGAGCAATCCACTGAGACTATTGTTTTTGCAATTGAAACAGCCGTTAAGGGCGTTTTGAGGCGCCCCGTCCTTTGAGAACCTTTTATGGTCTCAAGGATATAAGGCACGCGTGGGGTTGCCAATGCGGAGGTTAGATATGGACCCGGGGAATCGATTGAGACCATTATTTTTGCAATTGGAGCAACCCTTAAAGGCGTTTTGAGGCGCCCGTCCTTTGAGAACCTTTTATGGTCTCAAGGATATAAGGCACGCGTGAGGTTTCTAATGCGGAGGTTAGATATGGACCTGAGGAATCGACTGAGACCATTGTTTTTGCCATTGGAATAGCTGTTAAGGGCGTTTTGAGGCGCCCCGTCCTTTGAGAACCTTTTATGGTCTCAAGGATATAAGGCACGCGTGAGGTTGCCAATGCGGAGGTTAGATATGGACCCGGGGAATCGATTGAGACCATTATTTTTGCAATTGGAGCAACCCTTAAAGGCGTTTTGAGGCGCCCCGTCCTTTGAGAACCTTTTATGGTCTCAAGGATATGAGGCACGCGTGAGGTTTCTAATGCGGAGGTTAGATATGGACCTGAGGAATCGACTGATACCATTGTTTTTGCAATTGGAACAGCTGTTAAGGGCGTTTTGAGGCGCCCCGTCCTTTGAGAACCTTTTATGGTCTCAAGGATATGAGGCACGCGTGAGGTTTCTAATGCGGAGGTTAGATATGGACCTGAGTAATCGACTGAGACCATTGTTTTTGCAATTGGAACAGCCGTTAAGGGCTTCTTGAGGCGCCCCGTCCTTTGATAACCTTTTATGGTCTCAAGGATGTAAGGCACGCGTGAGGTTGCCAATGCGGAGGTTAGATATGGAACCGGAGAATCGATTGAGACCATTATTTTTGCAATTGGAGCAACCCTTAAAGGCGTTTTGAGGCGCCCCGTCCTTTGAGAACCTTTTATGGTCTCAAGGATATGAGGCACGCGTGAGATTTCTAATGCGATGGTTAGATATGGACCTGAGGAATCGACTGAGACCATTGTTTTTGCAATTGTAACAGCTGTTAAGGGCGTTTTGAGGCGCCCCGTCCTTTGAGAACCTTTTATGGTCTCAAGGATATGAGGCACGCGTGAGGTTTCTAATGTGGAGGTTAGATATGGACCCGGGGAGTCGATTGAGACCATTATTTTTGCAATTGGAGCAACTCTTAAAGGCGTTTTGAGGCGCCCCGTCCTTTGAGAACCTTTTATGGTCTCAAGGATATGAGGAACGCGTGAGGTTTCTAATGCGAAGGTTAGATATGGACCTGAGGAATCGACTGAGACCATTGTTTTTGCAATTGAAACAGCCGTTAAGGGCGTTTTGAGGCGCCCCGTCCTTTGATAACCTTTTATGGTCTCAAAGATATGAGGCACGCGTGAGGTTTCTAATGCGGAGGTTAGATATGGACCTGAAGAATCGACTGAGACCATTGTTTTTGCAATTGGAATAGCCGTTAAGGGATTTTTTTAGGCGCCCCGTCCTTTGAGAACCTTTTTATAGTCTCAAGGATATAAGGCACGCATGAGCTTGCCAATGCGGAGGTTAGATATGGACCCGGGGAATCGATTGAGACCATTATTTTTGCAATTGGAGCAACCCTTAAAGGCGTTTTGAGGCGCCCCGTCCTTTGATAACCTTTTATTGTCTCAAGGATATGAGGCACGCGTGAGGTTTCTAATGCCGAGGTTAGATATGGACCTGAGGAATCGACTGAGACCATTACTTTTGCAATTAGAACAGCCGTTAAGGGCGTTTTGAGGCGCCCCGTCCTTTGACCTTGAAAATGACCTTGAAATTGACATTGAATGTCAAAATAAATATTATTTTCGTGATCAGCGTGCCCCAATTGACCTGTAACCAGATTTTGGAGCGAATCGCAACTCGACGCTGAATTCGAATCCGAATCCGACGCTAACTTGACGGACATACAACATAGAGGAAACACGAACGAGGCAAACACAACAATACTTCTTTCGCAAGAAGTTATTTTTTCGCAGGCAGTAGGTACTTATTTTTTTCATCGCCAGTTTCAGCGGATGTTTTTTTTTTGGGGGGGGGAGGGAATTTCTATTACCGCCCTGTCGAGCTTGGGGGGGGGGGGGGCTTTAGCCCCTGCCGCCCCCTGGATCCGCCAGTGGTCTACTTCCTTAATTACTCGTCCATTCATAGGAAGGCGATAGTCTCATATGAGCTCAGAGATATGCAAAACTCCGATTTCGGTCGTTCGTGGCTAGTGAATCACAACGGGCCTATCGTAAAGCTGGTCTGACTTATCGCCAAATGGACCCACATCCGATAAGGGCACCTCTGTCCTTTAGCGTCGATCAGCTGATGCCTGATCAGACAAAACACCGGCGGCTGGGCCTCGGCCGGCACCGGTCCCGTCCCGGACAGTACACGGTGCGCACCAGCGGCACCAGCGCCTAATGGCCCAGTCTCTATAAGGCTCATCCCTCAGTCCCGCGGTGACATCGGCTGGTGGTGACGTCACGGCGGACCAGGCACGCGTGCCAGGCATGTGGCCCAGGCACGCGTGCCAGGTGACAACCGGGGAGTGGGCCGATACAAAGTGAAGACCGGTTACAGACGACTGACGTCGCGCCATTGGCATAACTCGGCCATTGTGTTCGGCTGCAGTCGTCGTTTGGTGGCGGCTTGTTCACGGGGACAGGCTGCAAAGGACGGTGTAATACCTGCGACAGGTGGGGAGAGATCGGGAAAGAACGAGTGTCGACTCGAAGGAGGATGGATCATTCACCGGCCCATGGGAAACAACATGCTTTATTGTTAGCGAATTATGGCCAGCGTGATCCAGAAACCCTTGTAGTTGTATGCATCTATAAATGGATCAAATTGTCTTCAGTTGGTACCAGGTATGCAGAAGCATGTTTTCCTATCTTCCTTTGCTAAGGTTTTACATGACAGAACAAGTGTAGAATGAACATACTCAAAACATAGCAGCGTCTTTGCCCATATTTGCCCATGGTGCTCACCATTAGTAAATGTAAAGTGAGCTTGGTACTCACCCACACCAACCTATCTCAACGACTTGATTGGCTTAGACGGGATGCCGTTTAACCTGTTTGCAAACCAAGTGGCGGCGCCGTCGAGTACACATGATCGGCACTCCAACTATGCCGCCCGGTATGTTTGGCCTTTTCCCTTCCAGCCAGGAGCCGGCGGGGGCCGTACGGACCGCTCCAGAGGGCCACCATCCGCTCCGTCCCCGACCCGCGGAGCAGTGCACCCCCGCGTCAGAAGGCGCCGCCGACTGCGGGTGGCCTGCGATTCGCGCGTGGCGCCGTCCGCCGACCAATCGCCGCCGCCGCTGCCTGTGACGTCAGAGCGGCGATCGGGCCGCGGCGGGGCGGGTCGCCGGCTCCAGCCCCCAGTCTGCGCCGGACGAGGCGGGAGTGGGTGATCGCGAGCAGTCGCCGCCGCCCAGCCTGTCGTCGGCCGGTCCCAGGCCGTGCCCGTGCCCGTCAGCCCCGGCCTGAGACGCGGACTCCCACCATGTGGCGTGCCCGGAGCGTCTTGGTCGCCCTCGGCCTGAGCGCCATCCTCGCGGTCTCCCGCGCCCAACGGACGCCCGTTGTGGAATACGAGAACACGCAGAGCCCCTGCTACGACGCCCAGAGCCGCAGTCAGGTTAGTGGTGTTGTTGTATCCTGTTGGTATTCTCCCGCTTCGACGGGCCATCCACAGTTCGTGGGTTCTTCGCTGATTGGATCCTTCTCAAGCCACTTAACTATCTGCGCACCAGTTTCAGTGCAGTGACTTTCCGTATGACCCCTTGATGTCCCCCTGCTCTGGTCCCATCCTGTCCTGTCCAGTCCTGCCCTGCCCGGTCCGGTCCTGCTCCCGGTCCGGTCCGGTCCTGTCCGGTCCTGTCCGGTCAGGTCAGGTCGGTGTCTCGATGTGTGTCTCAGTCCGGCCTGTCTCGCGGGGCCGCCCCTCCGGTCCAGTCACCACCCGGTCCGCTTGCCTACCTCTAACCGGCGCCCCAGGTGCGCGGCGGCTCCGGTTTCATTCATTCAGCTGGTGTCGCTTTCCTAATTGCACGGCATGCATTGTGGGTCGTTGTGGTGTGTATGTGTGGGGTGGAGGTGGGGTAACGTGGCGTGCACAGGCTGCAGGCACGTGCCTTGTGTCACTGGACGGGTTATGGTCCACAGGGCACGTATCACGTGTCATGTGCCTCTGGGCGGGTTATGGTCCAGGACGGCTGGCACGTGTCATGTGCCTCTGGGCGGGCTATGGTCCAGGACGGCTGGCACGTGTCATGCGCCTCGGCGGGTTATGGTCCAGGACGGCTGGCATGTGTCATGCGCCTCTGGGCGGGTTATGGTCCAGGACGGCTGGCACGTGTCATGTGCCTCTGGGCGGGCTATGGTCCAGGACGGCTGGCACGTGTCATGCGCCTCGGCGGGTTATGGTCCAGGACGGCTGGCACGTGTCATGTGCCTCTGGGCGGGCTATGGTCCAGGACGGCTGGCACGTGTCATACGCCTCTGGGCGGGTTATGGTCCAGGACGGCTGGCACGTGTCATGTGCCTCTGGGCGGGTTATGGTCCAGGACGGCTGGCACGTATCATGTGCCTCTGGGCGGGCTATGGTCCAGGACGGCTGGCACGTGTCATACGCCTCTGGGCGGGTTATGGTCCAGGACGGCTGGCACGTGTCATGTGCCTCTGGGCGGGCTATGGTCCAGGACGGCTGGCACGTGTCATACGCCTCTGGGCGGGTTATGGTCCAGGACGGCTGGCACGTGTCATGTGCCTCTGGGCGGGCTATGGTCCAGGACGGCTGGCACGTGTCATACGCCTCTGGGCGGGTTATGGTCCAGGACGGCTGGCACGTGTCATGTGCCTCTGGGCGGGCTATGGTCCAGGACGGCTGGCACGTGTCATACGCCTCTGGGCGGGTTATGGTCCAGGACGGCTGGCACGTGCCATGTGCCTCTGGGCGGCCTATGGTCCGCAGGGCAAGTAGCACATGTTGTGTGCCCCGGGGCGAGCCGAGGGACGGCACGGTTCGTTCGTGGACGGAGGAACGTCATGTGACTACATTTAAACAGCACGTGCCATGTAGCATGTATTTTTGTTGTCAAGAGACTTATCTGAATGATCCTTGAAGCATGTATTAGTATTCTCGGTTGTTTTATCTTTGCATGATTCCCTTGCTTCGACGGGCTTGCTCCAATGCTTGCTCTTGCTCCAATGCTTTATGATGTATTTATTGCAGGTTCGAAATTTCGAATAGTGCTTCCGTCGCGTTCAATTTGTATTGTTCTTTATATTTTCAGGACTCCCTTGCATTTGGGCTTTGGCATATAGTGTATTGGGCTCGAGTAGCTGTTCTGGTTCTTTTTCTATTGCAATGTTAAATATTTAAAGTTCAGCAGATCTATCCACTCAGCTTATATGTCGAAGTCTTTGATACCCATCACGAATACCGAGGTCAATCCTGCAGCAAATCTCTGCGATGTCATTGGCCGTGCCTCCTAACCGAGCCGACGGGCGCCCTACGGCCCATTTCTGGCTGCTCGTCGCCGTGTTTCGGGACCTAAGTAACGAGTTGGGCTCGTGCGACGTGTACCGTATGAGCCTGGTAACGATCTGATAACGGGCTGGTCTTGCGGTTGTGGCCGCTGACGATTTTACCCCCCTGCGGTCGTCTGCTGCCCTCACGGTGAGCCGCTCCAAACCGGCCCACAGGATTGACGGTTTGTTGTGCAGGCTGGATTTGCGTCTCGCCTCGTCTCGCCTCGTCTCGGTGTGGGCGGCGGATGGCAGATTCGGTAGCGGTGTGCTGCGGTGTTGTGAATTAGTGTTAGTGGACCGCAGCATGTTCCCACAGCAGATAGTCACGATGGAGCTGTAATGCAAATGACGACGTTCGCACGGCAAACGAGTTAGCTCAGTACGGGCTGTATACCCCGCTGAGTTAGCTCAGTACGGGCTGTATACCCCACTGAGTTAGCTCAGTACGGGCTGTATACCCCGCTGAGTTAGCTCAGTACGGGCTGTATACCCCACTGAGTTAGCTCAGTACGGGCTGTATACCCCACTGAGTTAGCTCAGTACGGGCTGTATACCCCGCTGAGTTAGCTCAGTACGGGCTGTATACCCCGCTGAGTTAGCTCAGTACGGGCTGTATACCCCGCTGAGTTAGCTCAGTACGGGCTGTATACCCCGCTGTTAGCTCAGTACGGGCTGTATACCCCGCTGCCATTTAGTGTTATTTGATGGTCTGTGCCACTGACAGTCGGTCTGTACATACTTTGTGCCAGTCGGTCCAATGTCTACAACGGACTGTTTTGGCGCGTTATCTGTTATGAACTGGACTGTTATGGACTGGACTGTTATGGACTGGACTGTTATGGACTGGACTGTTATGGACTGGACTGTTATGGACTGGACTGTTATGGATTGGACTGTTATGGACTGGACTGTTATGGACTGGACTGTTATGGACTGGACTGTTATGGACTGGACTGTTATGGACTGGACTGTTATGGACTGGACTGTTATGGACTTGACTGTTATGGACTGGACTGTTATGGACTGGACTGTTATGGACTGGACTGTTATGGACTGGACTGGCTGGTGTTATCAGTCGGAGACTCCATAAACGGCAGACAATGACCATGGATCAGGGATCAGGGAGCCGTCGTCAACAATGTGGACAACGACTTGGTCACCTTCGTTTGGTGCCGACATATTCCAGTGGTGGACTTTAAAACAGAAGCTTCTTACATGCATTTCGTGACTTCCTTTCTGGGACTTCTTTGGGGTGAGTGCATGCGGAGGCAAGGGCGGATCCAGGATATTTTAGGAGGGGTGGCCGCAGGCCAAGACAGCCCGTGGGGCGCCCTTCTGGGGTGGGGGGGGGGGGGGGGGGTGGGGTGGGGGTGGGGGTGGGGGGGGGGGGGGGGGGGGTGGCCGCGACCGCTGCGGCCACCCCCTGGATCCGCCCCTGTGTGGAGGTTTGAAATGTATCCAAATAAAAGCTTTTCATAATTCCACCGCTTACATTTCCTCATGAACATCTTCACATGGTTCTGATGAAATGTGAGACTATTTTGTACTTTGAAGTAACATGTCGGGTATGCTTTTCCAAATCATCCATCAGTCGCAACGGACTACATTTTCAAGCTCCATGTCTGGTGAATAATCCCGTACCAAAAATACGGCGATCGTCACAGTTCCCCTTTGGAACAAGCTTGGCTGCGCGGACGAATGTTCGACTTCAGACCCGGCCAGACCCGGCCAGACCCGGCCAGACCCGGCCAGACCTGTCTGACACGGTCAGTCTGTAGACTTGACAGATGCTGGAGAGCGTGCGTGCCGCAGTGTTGGTCCGGACGCCGGCGCGGCGCCGTTATGACGTGGCAGCACAGTTTGAGGCGTTCCAGACACGTGGAACAGTGTCGGCGCTCAGACACGTGGTGGCGGTGGCCGTTCGCTGTAACTCGAATTCCCAGACAGGGACGCCGAAGCAGTGGCGTTCACAGGTCTGCACTAAGTGGGGCTTATCACTTCTTTAGAGATCTAAGTTTCCCCCATGATATGCGTTTTGTTACGAAACTCATCGTAACAACAAATGGAGAGCTTGGACAATATTCCAGTTTCTTGGGCGATCCACGACCACGATCTCTCGAATAATTTAGTAATAGTAAATAAATAATTTAGTTCCCAAAAGCTATTTCTAAGCCCATTTTGCATTTCCTCTCATTTCTCCTGATTCCCTGCCTCCCACCAGCCGCCAGTCTGTCAGCTGGATATGGCATTTCGTCTCATCTCTCATGATTCCCTGCCTCCCTGACCAGCCGTGGCCGTGGCGTAATGTATGACCCTACCACCGGCTATATCCACCGGCCACAAGCTGGTGCTGTACAGCGTGTCGGCTGGCTGGTCCTGCCACAAGCTGGTGCTGTCCCGCGTGTCGGCTGATGCTGGTCCTGCCGTACGACTGGCCGGCGTCTTGGTGCTGTCCCGCGTGTCGGCTGGCTGGTCCTGCCGTAGGACTGGCTGGTCCCGCGTGTCGGCTGGCTGGTCCTGCCGTAGGACTGGCTGGTCCCGCCGTAGGACTGGCTGGTCCCGCCGTAGGACTGGCTGGTCCCGCCGTAGGACTGGCTGGTCCCGCCGTAGGACTGGCTGGTCCCGCGTGTCGGCTGGCTGGTCCTGCCGTAGGACTGGCCGGCGCCTTGGTGCTGTCCCGCGTGTCGGCTGGCTGGTCCTGCCGTAGGACTGGCTGGTCCCGCCGTAAGACTGGCTGGTCCCGCCGTAGGACTGGCTGGTCCCGCCGTAGGACTGGCTGGTCCCGCCGTAGGACTGGCTGGTCCCGCGTGTCGGCTGGCTGGTCCTGCCGTAGGACTGGCCGGCGCCTTGGTGCTGTCCCGCGTGTCGGCTGGCTGGTCCTGCCGTAGGACTGGCTGGTCCCGCCGTAGGACTGGCTGGTCCCGCCGTAGGACTGGCTGGTCCCGCCGTAGGACTGGCCGGCGCCTTGGTGCTGTCCCGCATGTCGGTCCCGATATCGACGCGACGTCACTGGCACCACGATAGCGCGTAGGCTAGGTATGCCCGCGCAATGCGTGATTCGATAGTGATTCGGGGCTAACTTTGAATCGTCAGTTGCAGAAATCGGTGCGTTTAGGGGCTATTATTGGAGGTTCGGGGAGCTGCTGCATTCATGGCGATTTTTTCAGTCATTGATTTCTGAGTTCACTATTCAAACCTGCTGTGTTCTTCGTACCATTTCGAGGTGGACACATTTTCATTCGCGTTTTAAAATTTCAAAGACTTATGAGATATCGTGGTTATTTTTTTGCCTACCTTTGAAGTTATCATAAATCACCTACCTTTTGCGCTTCTAGATGGACAATGTCGTTATTCGCGATTGATTTATTTTGACGTTCGTTCCAGGCAATGAGAGACTGTCAGTATTTTTGACAATTATGTAAAGGCTCAAAATGACATGATGCGATTGTTCAGTGTGCTGAAAATATCTACCTAAAAATGGTGACCAGACTATTTTACATAACTGGGTAATATCCTGTTGGGTAATACCGGGGATCCTGGGTAATATCCTGCTGGGTAATACCGGGGATCCAGGGTAATATCCTGCTGGGTAATATCCTGCTGGGTAATACCGGGGATCCTGGGTAATATCCTGCTGGGTAATACCGGGGATCCTGGGTAATATCCTGCTGGGTAATACCGGGGATCCTGGGTAATATCCTGCTGGGTAATACCGGGGATCCTGGGTAATATCCTGCTGGGTAATACCGGGGATCCTGGGTAATATCCTGCTGGGTAATACCGGGGATCCTAGGTAATATCCTGCTGGGTAATACCGGGGATCCTGGGTAATATCCTTTGTCGTATATAAACAAGACCAAACTTACGGTATGCTTCTGTAATAATGAAGTGTTTTGGAAACATACTGCCGTCCGCCGAAACATACTCTTCGACCTCTATCCTTCTCTCCGGCTCATCTCTCCGTCTCCTCCCACTTTCCCTACCATCTCCTCCCCCTCTTCCTCGTCTCCTTCCCGTCTCCTCCCCGTGTTCTCCCGTCTCCTCCCCGCCTCCCGCTCGGCCGTGACGGGGCGGCGGTGGCGGCTCCCCAGTGGCGCCCCCCCCATCTCCCCCCGTGTTCTCCCGCCTCCTCCCCGTGTTCTCCCGCCTCCTCCCCGCCTCCCGCTCGGCCGTGACGGGACGGAGATTATGGGGTGGCGGCTCCCGCCCCCCCCCCATCCCCCCATATCCCCCGTGTTCTCTCGCCTCCTCCCCGCCTCCCGCTCGGCCGTGACGGGGCGGCGGTGGCGGCTCCCCAGTGGATGCCCCCCCCTCCCGACCGGCGCGGCGGCGGCCCCCCGGACCGACCCGCCCATAACTCGTATGGTGCGACGTCTCCCTCCCGACCGGCAGCCGCCCGACCCTGTTTGTTGTCACGAGTACGCAGCGCGCTGAACTCGGGATACCCGTGTCGTCCCGGCCCGCCGTGCCACTCTACCCAGGCACGGCGACGAGACACTGCTGTTCTTCAATCTTCCTCAGTTCACGCACTCCCATAGTCCGCCTCGGACTGTGCGCGTGCGTGTCACGAGGGAGGCTTTTGAGCTGATGGTCACGCCGGCCCATGTCAGCGACTCAGGGAGCGGGAGCGGTGACCACGGGCCGCAGGGATGACCGGTCCTCCGAGCCGCCGACCGCCCAGTCAGCACCATCGCTAGGTCACCGTTCGGTCATCTCAGTACTGTGTGGTGCGTGGCACAGTCGCTTCCGTCGCATCTGTGTCATGGCCCTTCGCTATTCAAATGATTGGTTGGAGAATCGGTCCAGAGTCGGTCGCTGCCGATCGCGGCGCCGCGTGAGTTCATTGCGCCCCATTCCGGCGCGCAGGGGTTCCATTGTGCGGTGCGCAGGGCAGAGCTGCATTATATATACGTGCCGCGGTGTATGAAGACCACATCGCCGGACTGATCGGCGGCGTATGAAGACTGCATCGCCGGACTGATCGGCGGCGTATGAAGACTGCATCGCCGGACTGATCGGCGGCGTATGAAGACCACATCGCCGGACTGATCGGCGGCGTATGAAGACCACATCGCCGGACTGATCGCCGGCGTATGAAGACTGCATCGCCGGACTGATCGGCGGCGTATGAAGACCATATCGCCGGACTGATCGGCGGCGTATGAAGACCACATCGCCGGACTGATCGGCGGCGTATGAATACTGCATCGCCGGACTGATCGGCGGCGTATGAAGACCATATCGCCGGACTGATCGGCGTCGTATGAAGACCATATCGCCGGACTGATCGGCGGCGTATGAAGACTGCATCGCCGTACTGATCGGCGGCGTATGAAGACTGCATCGCCGGACTGATCGGCGGCGTATGAAGACCATATCGCCGGACTGATCGGCGGCGTATGAAGACCACATCGCCGGACTGATCGGCGGCGTATGAAGACTGCATCGCCGGACTGATCGGCGGCGTATGAAGACCATATCGCCGGACTGATCGGCGGCGTATGAAGACCACATCGCCGGACTGATCGGCGTCGTATGAAGACCATATCGCCGGACTGATCGGCGGCGTATGAAGACTGTATCGCCGGACTGATCGGCGGCGTATGAAGACTGCATCGCTGGACTGATCGGCGGCGTATGAAGACCACATCGCCGGACTGATCGGCGTCGTATGAAGACCATATCCCCGGACTGATCGGCGGCGTATGAAGACTGCATCGCCGGACTGATCGGCGGCGTATGAAGACCATATCGCCGGACTGATCGGCGGCGTATGAAGACCACATCGCCGGACTGATCGGCGGCGTATGAAGACTGCATCGCCGGACTGATCGGCGGCGTATGAAGACCACATCGCCGGACTGATCGGCGGCGTATGAAGACCACATCGCCGGACTGATCGGCGGCGTATGAAGACCACATCGCCGGACTGATCGGCGGCGTATGAAGACCACATCGCCGGACTGATCGGCGGCGTATGAAGACTGCATCGCCGGACTGATCGGCGGCGTATGAAGACTGCATCGCCGGACTGATCGGCGGCGTATGAAGACCATATCGCCGGACTGATCGGCGGCGTATGAAGACCATATCGCCGGACTGATCGGCGGCGTATGAAGACCACATCGCCGGACTGATCGGCGGGCCCGGGGATTCTCAAGGGAGTTCACGATGCGCAGTTTTTGCGCGACCTTTCTGTTTTAGTCCCGGCTGGTTTGTCGATCCAGCTTCAGGCCTCACGGAAATCCTGCGCTGCCTGCGCTCCTCTCGCATCCATGCCACACCCGTGTCGGAGCCCCGGTAATATGTTGACCTAGCGGCCGAATGGGAGTCGACACAACAGGTCACTTAGCACCCAATTGGTTGGTCCGTTTGTTTCCTCAGCAGTGGGAAGTTGTTTGCCGACATTTGACGACCAATTTTCTGCGCCGAGTCGCTGCCGACTAACTTTGTTGTGCCGCCGTATTCAATTTCTCACCACGAAACAATGTTTGCGGTGCGTGTTGCGATTGCTCGCAAATGTGCGCTGCACCCTAGCTTCCTCCCTGGCTCGTGCCAATAGGCATTGATGCAATAGAGGCTAGAGCTGGGCGTAGCATCAGTAGCGGCGCTTCAACAAACCCGTCTGAGATGACAGACCGGTGCACTTGCAGCCGGGGAGCAAACTCGGCCGATGTTTGTTCCGATGCAGTTGCTTTGCGTACCGATTACATCCAACTCCAGGCCCGGGGGACTCCCAAGCTCTCCCGAATGCACGCACGTGCACACACACACACACACACACACACACACACACACACACACACACACACACACACACACACACACACACACACACACACACACACACACACACACACACACACACACACACACACACACACACACACACACACACACACACACACACACACACACACACACACACACACACACACACACACACACACACACGCGCACGCGCACACACGCGCACACACGCGCACGCGCACGCGCACGCGCACGCGCACGCGCACGCTTGTCGAACGGTAGAATACTCTTGTGCACTCCGCGGATTCCCCACCCGCTATGACCGCACCTGATGAGGTTATGGTTATGAGGTGTTTGCCTGCCTGCCGACTGAGCTGCTGCTGAGTGAAGCGAATCCGGCGCTGTGGAACCGGCAGACCAACCTCCGCACACTGCGTTGGAGAGCGAGCTGGACTATCCCCCATGACCGCCTCGTCTCCGGGCGTCGACGGGCAGGGGGTGTAACGTGAGAGACCAGAGGGGAGCGGTCGCTCCGCCGCCGCCGGGGCCGCGTCGCGTCCGCAGCTGGCGAGCCGCTGGCTCGGGAAGGAACGGTGGAACAAGCACACAGACACCGGCGGGCGGGGGCAGACACCGGCGGGCAGGGGCAGACACCGGCGGGCGGGGGCAGGCACCGGCGGACGGGGGCAGACACCGGCGGGCGGGGACAGACACCGCCGGGCGGGGGCAGGCACCGGCGGACGGGGGCAGACACCGGCGGACGGGGGCAGACACCGGCGGGCGGGGGCAGGCACCGGCGGGCGGGGGCAGGCATCGGCGGGCAGGGGCAGACACCGGCGGACGGGGGGCAGGCACCGACGGACGGGGGCAGACACCGGCGGGCGGGGCAGACACCGGCGGGCGGGGGCAGGCGCCGGCGGACGGGGGCAGACACCGGCGGACGGGGGCAGATACCGGCGGACGGGGGCAGGCACCGGCGGGCGGGGGCAGACACCGGCGGGCGGGGGCAGGCATCGGCGGGCGGGGGCAGGCACCGGCGGGCGGGAGCAGACACCGGCGGGCAGGGGCAGACACCGGCGGGCAGGGGCAGGCACCGTCGGTTTTGCTCAGATTACAGGGTGGGAGAAGCAGAGGTGGTATCTGGTGAGTATAGGGGTGGACAGGATGTGGGGAGGGGACAACGGCTACCGCGAGAGACAGAAGGGGAGGGGAGGGGAGCGAGAGGCAGACGGAGGCTGGGAGTGAAGGAGGAGACTGTTGTCTGAGTGGGTGGTCCGAGAGTGAGGGATGGCATACTTCGAGACGGTGATTCGGGATGCGTGTAATGGTTTCAGTCTGTGATTCTGAGGGAGGCAGGGGCGGATATAGCCGTGTTTTTTTTTTTTGGGGGGGGGATCCAGTGGCGTATTTTCACAAATGTTGAACGGGGGGAGGAGGGGGGGGGGGGGGGGGGGGGGGGGGGGGTAGCAGACCGTTGCGTCAAGCGTCTGCAGCGAGAAGTTGTTGACCGGGGGGGGGGGGGGGGGACAATGGGGGAACGGGCGTCCGAGCAGCTCCGGTTGCATCGCGAAGTAACGGCTGACGCATGCTGGAGCGGTCCGGACTGTCATCGAGGGCTAGCGAATTTGCACACTGAACAATATATCAAACGCTTGATTTGGTGTTTGTAAACATTCTCAACACACCATGCAATTTCATTTGCTCCAGTCTTATGCTCTGTCGCCTCTGTCGGAAAGCATATAGTTCCTGGCTAATTTCATTGTCTAGTGTATAGACCATGGTTGCACGTTTGCCTGATTCGTAATCCAATCGGGAGCTGTTTTGTAAATCAGCGATCGTAAATCTCGTGTTTCTCTTTTAAAAGTTAAAGGGAGATAATCACCTTTTGATTTGTTAGCAACAATTTATTCGGCTACCGTTATGGTATTAAAATGATGGGATCTAAATTTAAGAATTAAATATAATTATTCCCTCATTCAAAGTTGGAAGTTTGGGAAAATTAATGATCGGAATTTTCCCTCCACTATTGGAAAGCGCAACATCTAGCGCTTTTGCATCAATCTGTTCAACGTTGTTGAATGGGCACTTATAAACAAATCGCCGACACTAAATAAGTAAGGCCACTGTTAAACTGACGATTTCAATGTACTTTTTCAAATGATTGTTCATAAAAGTTTGGCACATATTCCCAAAAAATAGTGCAGGAAACATATTGCATACCTTCATGATAAATAACAATTCGTAGGGAGGCTAATTTACTGAATTCGTTACCGAGTACTTGCTGATTATAAGCGTGGAACACTTATCAACTATGACTTGAAATATCTATCGGTAGGAATTGTTATATGTAAAATGTAAATAATTTACAATATATTTTGGTCTCGTCTATCGACTTCAGGTGTTAACTCCATTTTTGTGGGGAAAAGGTGATTATCTCCCTTTAGGCATTGCAGGGATGTTACCATAAATGCGCGCGCGCGACTGTCGTCGTTGAGCGTTTCTTCACCGTGATTTGATTGTTCCCGGTACCGGTGGCTCTGGTAGAGGCGCAGACAGCTGAGTGTGGGGGGGAAGTGTGACGGGTATTCCGCGGCCCTTTTGAAGCGGGCACCATTCCTCCGCTGCTCGTGCTGCAGCGCGCGACTTCCGCTCTAAGAAGAGATCCGCCGTAAACAGGTGGCTGGGCTCTGGAATGAGCCGGGGAGGGAAATCGACAGACCGCATATTCTCCCCGGCTAGACATAGTTTTCAGCGACCTGTTTGGAGTATGATCATTGACAGGCCTCGACCGGTT
>JAXIVJ010004874.1:0-62500 GCA_036785665.1 Chirona hameri
TCTCTGTCTGGTCGGGTCTGGGTTCTGACCTCCCCCCCCTCTCCCCACAGTGTGGCAGGGTGCTGAAGCGGTCCCCCTCTCTCCTCTCTCTGTCTGGTCGGGTCTGGGTTCTGACTCCCCCTCCCCCACAGTGTGGCAGGGTGCTGAAGCGTCCCTCTCTCCTCTCTCTGTCTGGTCGGGTCTGGGTTCTGACTCCCCCCCTCTCCTCACAGTGTGGCAGGGTGCTGAAGCGTCCCCTCTCTCCTCTCTCTGTCTGGTCGGGTCTGGGTTCTGACCTCCCCCCCTCTCCCCACAGTGTGGCAGGGTGCTGAAGCGTCCCCTCTCTCCTCTCTCTGTCTGGTCGGGTCTGGGTTCTGACTCCCTCCTCTCCCACAGTGTGGCAGGGTGCTGAAGCGTCCCTCTCTCCTCTCTCTGTCTGGTCGGGTCTGGGTTCTGACTCCCCCCCCTCTCCCCACAGTGTGGCAGGGTGCTGAAGCGTCCCCTCTCTCCTCTCTCTGTCTGGTCGGGTCTGGGTTCTGACTCCCCCCCCTCTCCCCACAGTGTGGCAGGGTGCTGAAGCGTCCCCCTCTCTCCTCTCTCTGTCTGGTCGGGTCTGGGTTCTGACTCCCCCCCCTCTCCCCACAGTGTGGCAGGGTGCTGAAGCGTCCCCTCTCTCCTCTCTCTGTCTGGTCGGGTCTGGGTTCTGACTCCCCTCCCTCTCCCCACAGTGTGGCAGGGTGCTGAAGCGTCCTCTCTCTCCTCTCTCTGTCTGGTCGGGTCTGGGTTCTGACTCCCCTCCCTCTCCCCACAGTGTGGCAGGGTGCTGAAGCGTCCTCTCTCTCCTCTCTCTGTCTGGTCGGGTCTGGTTCTGACTCCCCCCCCCTCTCCTCACAGTGTGGCAGGGTGCTGAAGCGTCCCCTCTCTCCTCTCTCTGTCTGGTCGGGTCTGGGTTCTGACTCCCCTCCCTCTCCTCACAGTGTGGCAGGGTGCTGAAGCGTCCCCTCTCTCTCTCCTCTCTCTGTCTGGTCGGGTCTGGGTTCTGACCTCCCCCCCCACAGTGTGGCAGGGTGCTGAAGCGTCCTCTCTCTCCTCTCTCTGTCTGGTCGGGTCTGGGTTCTGACCTCCCCCCCCCCCACAGTGTGGCAGGGTGCTGAAGCGTCCCCTCTCTCCTCTCTCTGTCTGGTCGGGTCTGGGTTCTGACTCCCCTCCCTCTCCTCAGTGTGGCAGGGTGCTGAAGCGTCCCCTCTCTCCTCTCTCTGTCTGGTCGGGTCTGGGTTCTGACCTTCCCCCCCCCCCCCCCACCCACAGTGTGGCAGGGTGCTGAAGCGTCCTCTCTCTCCTCTCTCTGTCTGGTCGGGTCTGGGTTCTGACTCCCCTCCCTCTCCTCACAGTGTGGCAGGGTGCTGAAGCGTCCCCTCTCTCCTCTCTCTGTCTGGTCGGGTCTGGGTTCTGACTCCCCTCCCTCTCCTCACAGTGTGGCAGGGTGCTGAAGCGTCCCCTCTCTCCTCTCTCTGTCTGGTCGGGTCTGGGTTCTGACTCCCCTCCTTCTCCACCCACAGTGTGGCAGGGTGCTGAAGCGTCCCCTCTCTCCTCTCTCTGTCTGGTCGGGTCTGGGTTCTGACCTCCCTCCCTCTCCTCACAGTGTGGCAGGGTGCTGAAGCGTCCCCTCTCTCCTCTCTCTGTCTGGTCGGGTCTGGGTTCTGACTCCCCTCCCTCTCCCCACAGTGTGGCAGGGTGCTGAAGCGTCCCCTCTCTCCTCTCTCTGTCTGGTCGGGTCTGGGTTCTGACTCCCCCCCTCTCCCCACAGTGTGGCAGGGTGCTGAAGCGTCCCCTCTCTCCTCTCTCTGTCTGGTCGGGTCTGGGTTCTGACTCCCCTCCCTCTCCTCACAGTGTGGCAGGGTGCTGAAGCGTCCCCTCTCTCCTCTCTCTGTCTGATCGGGTCTGGGTTCTGACTCCCTCCCTCTCCTCACAGTGTGGCAGGGTGCTGAAGCGTCCCCTCTCTCCTCTCTCTGTCTGGTCGGGTCTGGGTTCTGACTCCCCCCCCCTCTCCTCAGTGTGGCAGGGTGCTGAAGCGTCCCCTCTCTCCTCTCTCTGTCTGGTCGGGTCTGGGTTCTGACTCCCCTCCCTCTCCTCACAGTGTGGCAGGGTGCTGAAGCGTCCCCTCTCTCCTCTCTCTGTCTGGTCGGGTCTGGGTTCTGACTCCCCCCCCTCTCCTCACAGTGTGGCAGGGTGCTGAAGCGTCCCCTCTCTCCTCTCTCTGTCTGGTCGGGTCTGGGTTCTGACTCCCCTCCCCACCCACAGTGTGGCAGGGTGCTGAAGCGTCCCCTCTCTCCTCTCTCTGTCTGGTCGGGTCTGGGTTCTGACCTCCCCCCCTCCCCACCCCCACCCACCGTGTGGCAGGGTGCTGAAGCGTCCCTCTCTCCCCTCTCTCTGTCTGGTCGGGTCTGGGTTTGACTCCCCTCCCTCTCCTCACAGTGTGGCAGGGTGCTGAAGCGTCCCCTCTCTCTCCTCTCTCTGTCTGGTCGGGTCTGGGTTCTGACTCCCCTCCCTCTCCTCACAGTGTGGCAGGGTGCTGAAGCGTCCCCTCTCTCCTCTCTCTGTCTGGTCGGGTCTGGGTTCTGACCTCCCCCCCCCCCACAGTGTGGCAGGGTGCTGAAGCGTCCTCTCTCTCCTCTCTCTGTCTGGTCGGGTCTGGGTTCTGACCTCCCCCCTCTCCCCACAGTGTGGCAGGGTGCTGAAGCGTCCTCTCTCTCCTCTCTCTGTCTGGTCGGGTCTGGGTTCTGACCTCCCCCCTCTCCTCACAGTGTGGCAGGGTGCTGAAGCGTCCCCTCTCTCCTCTCTCTGTCTGGTCGGGTCTGGGTTCTGACCTCCCCCCCCCCCACAGTGTGGCAGGGTGCTGAAGCGTCCCCTCTCTCCTCTCTCTGTCTGGTCGGGTCTGGGTTCTGACCTCCCCTCCCTCTCCACACAGTGTGGCAGGGTGCTGAAGCGTCCCCTCTCTCCTCTCTCTGTCTGGTCGGGTCTGGGTTCTGACTCCCCTCCCTCTCCCCACAGTGTGGCAGGGTGCTGAAGCGTCCCCTCTCTCCTCTCTCTGTCTGGTCGGGTCTGGGTTCTGACTCCCCTCCCTCTCCTCACAGTGTGGCAGGGTGCTGAAGCGTCCCCTCTCTCCTCTCTCTGTCTGGTCGGGTCTGGGTTCTGACCTCCCCCCCCTCTCCCCACAGTGTGGCAGGGTGCTGAAGCGTCCCCTCTCTCTCCTCTCTCTGTCTGGTCGGGTCTGGGTTCTGACTCCCCTCCCTCTCCTCACAGTGTGGCAGGGTGCTGAAGCGTCCCCTCTCTCCTCTCTCTGTCTGGTCGGGTCTGGGTTCTGACTCCCCTCCCCCACCCACAGTGTGGCAGGGTGCTGAAGCGTCCCCTCTCTCCTCTCTCTGTCTGGTCGGGTCTGGGTTCTGACTCCCCTCCCTCTCCTCACAGTGTGGCAGGGTGCTGAAGCGTCCCCTCTCTCCTCTCTCTGTCTGGTCGGGTCTGGGTTCTGACTCCCCCCCTCTCCCCACAGTGTGGCAGGGTGCTGAAGCGTCCCCTCTCTCCTCTCTCTGTCTGGTCGGGTCTGGGTTCTAACTCCCCCCCCCTCTCCTCACAGTGTGGCAGGGTGCTGAAGCGTCCCCTCTCTCCTCTCTCTGTCTGGTCGGGTCTGGGTTCTGACCTCCCCCCCCCCCCACCCACAGTGTGGCAGGGTGCTGAAGCGTCCTCTCTCTCTCTCTCTCCTCTCTCTGTCTGGTCGGGTCTGGGTTCTGACTCCCCTCCCTCTCCTCACAGTGAGGCAGGGCGCTGAAGCGTCCCCTCTCCTCTCTCTCTGTCTGGTCGGGTCTGGGTTCTGACTCCCCTCCCTCTCCTCACAGTGTGGCAGGGTGCTGAAGCGTCCCCTCTCTCCTCTCTCTGTCTGGTCGGGTCTGGGTTCTGACCCCCCCCCCCTCTCCTCAGTGTGGCAGGGTGCTGAAGCGTCCCCTCTCTCCTCTCTCTGTCTGGTCGGGTCTGGGTTCTGACCTCCCCCCCCCCGCCCACAGTGTGGCAGGGTGCTGAAGCGTCCTCTCTCTCTCTCTCCTCTCTCTGTCTGGTCGGGTCTGGGTTCTGACCTCCCCCCCCCCCACCCACAGTGTGGCAGGGTGCTGAAGCGTCCCCTCTCTCCTCTCTCTGTCTGGTCGGGTCTGGGTTCTGACTCCCCCCCCCCCCACAGTGTGGCAGGGTGCTGAAGCGTCCCCTCTCTCCTCTCTCTGTCTGGTCGGGTCTGGGTTCTGACCTCCCCCCCCCCACAGTGTGGCAGGGTGCTGAAGCGTCCCCTCTCTCCTCTCTCTGTCTGGTCGGGTCTGGGTTCTGACTCCCCTCCCTCTCCTCACAGTGTGGCAGGGTGCTGAAGCGTCCCCTCTCTCCTCTCTCTGTCTGGTCGGGTCTGGGTTCTGACCTCCCCCCCCCACAGTGTGGCAGGGTGCTGAAGCGTCCCTCTCTCCTCTCTCTGTCTGGTCGGGTCTGGGTTCTGACTCCCCTCCCTCTCCTCACAGTGTGGCAGGGTGCTGAAGCGTCCCCTCTCTCCTCTCTCTGTCTGGTCGGGTCTGGGTTCTGACCTCCCCCCCCCCCGCAGTGTGGCAGGGTGCTGAAGCGTCCCCTCTCTCCTCTCTCTGTCTGGTCGGTCTGGGTTCTGACTCCCCCCTCTCCCCACAGTGTGGCAGGGTGCTGAAGCGTCCCTCTCTCCTCTCTCTGTCTGGTCGGGTCTGGGTTCTGACCTCCCCCCCCCACAGTGTGGCAGGGTGCTGAAGCGTCCCCTCTCTCCTCTCTCTGTCTGGTCGGGTCTGGGTTCTGACTCCCCTCCCTCTCCTCACAGTGTGGCAGGGTGCTGAAGCGTCCCCTCTCTCCTCTCTCTGTCTGGTCGGGTCTGGGTTCTGACCTCCCCCCCCCCCCCCCACAGTGTGGCAGGGTGCTGAAGCGTCCCCTCTCTCCTCTCTCTGTCTGGTCGGGTCTGGGTTCTGACTCCCCTCCCTCTCCTCACAGTGTGGCAGGGTGCTGAAGCGTCCCCTCTCTCTCCTCTCTCTGTCTGGTCGGGTCTGGGTTCTGACCTCCCCCCTCTCCTCACAGTGTGGCAGGGTGCTGAAGCGTCCCCTCTCTCCTCTCTCTGTCTGGTCGGGTCTGGGTTCTGACTCCCTCCCTCTCCCTCACAGTGTGGCAGGGTGCTGAAGCGTCCCCTCTCTCCTCTCTCTGTCTGGTCGGGTCTGGGTTCTGACTCCCTCCCCCACAGTGTGGCAGGGTGCTGAAGCGTCCCCTCTCTCCTCTCTCTGTCTGGTCGGGTCTGGGTTCTGACTCCCCCCTCTCCCCACAGTGTGGCAGGGTGCTGAAGCGTCCCCTCTCTCCTCTCTCTGTCTGGTCGGGTCTGGGTTCTGACTCCCCCTCTCCCACAGTGTGGCAGGGTGCTGAAGCGTCCCCTCTCTCCTCTCTCTGTCTGGTCGGGTCTGGGTTCTGACTCCCCCCTCTCCCACAGTGTGGCAGGGTGCTGAAGCGTCCCCTCTCTCCTCTCTCTGTCTGGTCGGGTCTGGGTTCTGACTCCCCCCCTCTCCTCACAGTGTGGCAGGGTGCTGAAGCGTCCCTCTCTCCTCTCTCTGTCTGGTCGGGTCTGGGTTCTGACTCTCCTCCCCTCACCCACAGTGTGGCAGGGTGCTGAAGCGTCCCCTCTCTCCTCTCTCTGTCTGGTCGGGTCTGGGTTCTGACTCCCCTCCCCCACCCACAGTGTGGCAGGGTGCTGAAGCGTCCCCTCTCTCCTCTCTCTGTCTGGTCGGGTCTGGGTTCTGACCTCCCCCCCTCTCCCACAGTGTGGCAGGGTGCTGAAGCGTCCCCTCTCTCCTCTCTCTGTCTGGTCGGGTCTGGGTTCTGACTCCCCCCCTCTCCCCACAGTGTGGCAGGGTGCTGAAGCGTCCCCTCTCTCCTCTCTCTGTCTGGTCGGGTCTGGGTTCTGACTCCCCCCCCACCACAGTGTGGCAGGGTGCTGAAGCGTCCCTCTCTCCTCTCTCTGTCTGGTCGGGTCTGGGTTCTGACTCCCCTCCCTCTCCTCACAGTGTGGCAGGGTGCTGAAGCGTCCCCTCTCTCCTCTCTCTGTCTGGTCGGGTCTGGGTTCTGACTCCCCTCCCTCTCCCTCCCCACAAGTGTGGCAGGGTGCTGAAGCGTCCCCTCTCTCCTCTCTCTGTCTGGTCGGGTCTGGGTTCTGACTCCCCCCCCCCCTCTCCCCCACAGTGTGGCAGGGTGCTGAAGCGTCCCCTCTCTCCTCTCTCTGTCTGGTCGGGTCTGGGTTCTGACCTCCCCCTCTCCCCACAGTGTGGCAGGGTGCTGAAGCGTCCCCTCTCTCCTCTCTCTGTCTGGTCGGGTCTGGGTTCTGACCTCCCCCCCCTCTCCCCACAGTGTGGCAGGGTGCTGAAGCGTCCCCTCTCTCCTCTCTCTGTCTGGTCGGGTCTGGGTTCTGACCTCCCCCCTCTCCTCACAGTGTGGCAGGGTGCTGAAGCGTCCCCTCTCTCCTCTCTCTGTCTGGTCGGGTCTGGGTTCTGACCTCCCCCCCCCCCACAGTGTGGCAGGGTGCTGAAGCGTCCCCTCTCTCCTCTCTCTGTCTGGTCGGGTCTGGGTTCTGACTCCCCCCCCCTCTCCCCACAGTGTGGCAGGGTGCTGAAGCGTCCCCTCTCTCCTCTCTCTGTCTGGTCGGGTCTGGGTTCTGACTCCCCCCCCCTCTCCCCACAGTGTGGCAGGGTGCTGAAGCGTCCCCTCTCTCCTCTCTCTGTCTGGTCGGGTCTGGGTTCTGACTCCCCCCCCCCTCCCACAGTGTGGCAGGGTGCTGAAGCGTCCCCTCTCTCCTCTCTCTGTCTGGTCGGGTCTGGGTTCTGACCTCCCCCCCCCTCTCCCCACAGTGTGGCAGGGTGCTGAAGCGTCCCCTCTCTCCTCTCTCTGTCTGGTCGGGTCTGGGTTCTGACTCCCCCCCTCTCCTCACAGTGTGGCAGGGTGCTGAAGCGTCCCCTCTCTCCTCTCTCTGTCTGGTCGGGTCTGGGTTCTGACCTCCCCTCCCTCTCCTCACAGTGTGGCAGGGTGCTGAAGCGTCCTCTCTCCCTCTCTCTGTCTGGTCGGGTCTGGGTTCTGACTCCCCCCCCACCCACAAGTGTGGCAGGGTGCTGAAGCGTCCCCTCTCTCCTCTCTCTGTCTGGTCGGGTCTGGGTTCTGACTCCCCCCCCTCCCCCACAGTGTGGCAGGGTGCTGAAGCGTCCCCTCTCTCCTCTCTCTGTCTGGTCGGGTCTGGGTTCTGACTCCCCCCTCCCTCTCCCACAGTGTGGCAGGGTGCTGAAGCGTCCCCTCTCTCCTCTCTCTGTCTGGTCGGGTCTGGGTTCTGACCTCCCCCCCCTCTCCCACAGTGTGGCAGGGTGCTGAAGCGTCCCTCTCTCCTCTCTCTGTCTGGTCGGGTCTGGGTTCTGACTCCCCCCCCCCCACAGTGTGGCAGGGTGCTGAAGCGTCCCCTCTCTCCTCTCTCTGTCTGGTCGGGTCTGGGTTCTGACTCCCCTCCCTCTCCTCACAGTGTGGCAGGGTGCTGAAGCGTCCCCTCTCTCCTCTCTCTGTCTGGTCGGGTCTGGGTTCTGACTCCCTCCCTCTCCCACAGTGTGGCAGGGTGCTGAAGCGTCCCCTCTCTCCTCTCTCTGTCTGGTCGGGTCTGGGTTCTGACTCCCCCCCCCCCACAGTGTGGCAGGGTGCTGAAGCGTCCCCTCTCTCCTCTCTCTGTCTGGTCGGGTCTGGGTTCTGACTCCCCCCCTCTCCCACAGTGTGGCAGGGTGCTGAAGCGTCCCCTCTCTCCTCTCTCTGTCTGGTCGGGTCTGGGTTCTGACTCCTCCCCTCCCCACAGTGTGGCAGGGTGCTGAAGCGTCCCCTCTCTCCTCTCTCTGTCTGGTCGGGTCTGGGTTCTGACCTCCCCCCCCCACCCACAGTGTGGCAGGGTGCTGAAGCGTCCCCTCTCTCCTCTCTCTGTCTGGTCGGGTCTGGGTTCTGACTCCCCTCCCTCTCCCCACAGTGTGGCAGGGTGCTGAAGCGTCCCCTCTCTCCTCTCTCTGTCTGGTCGGGTCTGGGTTCTGACTCCCCTCCCCTCCCACAGTGTGGCAGGGTGCTGAAGCGTCCCTCTCTCCTCTCTCTGTCTGGTCGGGTCTGGGTTCTGACTCCCCCCCCCACCCACAGTGTGGCAGGGTGCTGAAGCGTCCCCTCTCTCCTCTCTCTGTCTGGTCGGGTCTGGGTTCTGACTCCCCCCCTCTCCCCACAGTGTGGCAGGGTGCTGAAGCGTCCCTCTCTCTCCTCTCTCTGTCTGGTCGGGTCTGGGTTCTGACTCCCCCCCTCCCCACAGTGTGGCAGGGTGCTGAAGCGTCCCCTCTCTCCTCTCTCTGTCTGGTCGGGTCTGGGTTCTGACTCCCCCCCCCACCCACAGTGTGGCAGGGTGCTGAAGCGTCCCCTCTCTCCTCTCTCTGTCTGGTCGGGTCTGGGTTCTGACTCCCCCCCCTCGGCCCCCACAGTGTGGCAGGGTGCTGAAGCGTCCCCTCTCTCCTCTCTCTGTCTGGTCGGGTCTGGGTTCTGACTCCCCCCCCTCTCCCCACAGTGTGGCAGGGTGCTGAAGCGTCCCCTCTCTCCTCTCTCTGTCTGGTCGGGTCTGGGTTCTGACTCCCCCCCTCTCCTCACAGTGTGGCAGGGTGCTGAAGCGTCCCCTCTCTCCTCTCTCTGTCTGGTCGGGTCTGGGTTCTGACCTCGCCCCCCTCTCCTCACAGTGTGGCAGGTGCTGAGCGTTCCCTCTCTCCTCTCTCTGTCTGGTAGGGTCACAGTGTGGCAGGGTGCTGAAGCGTCCCCTCTCTCCTCTCTCTGTCTGGTCGGGTCTGGGTTCTGACTCCCCCCCTCTCCCCACAGTGTGGCAGGGTGCTGAAGCGTCCCCTCTCTCCTCTCTCTGTCTGGTCGGGTCTGGGTTCTGACTCCCCCCCTCTCCTCACAGTGTGGCAGGGTGCTGAAGCGTCCCCTCTCTCCTCTCTCTGTCTGGTCGGGTCTGGGTTCTGACTCCCCCCCCTCTCCCCACAGTGTGGCAGGGTGCTGAAGCGTCCCCTCTCTCCTCTCTCTGTCTGGTCGGGTCTGGGTTCTGACTCCCCTCCCTCTCCTCACAGTGTGGCAGGGTGCTGAAGCGTCCCCTCTCTCCTCTCTCTGTCTGGTCGGGTCTGGGTTCTGACTCCCTCCCTCTCCTCACAGTGTGGCAGGGTGCTGAAGCGTCCTCTCTCTCCTCTCTCTGTCTGGTCGGGTCTGGGTTCTGACCTCCCCCCTCTCCTCACAGTGTGGCAGGGTGCTGAAGCGTCCCCTCTCTCCTCTCTCTGTCTGGTCGGGTCTGGGTTCTGACTCCCTCCCCTCTCCTCACAGTGTGGCAGGGTGCTGAAGCGTCCTCTCTCTCCTCTCTCTGTCTGGTCGGGTCTGGGTTCTAACCTCCTCCCTCTCCTCACAGTGTGGCAGGGTGCTGAAGCGTCCCCTCTCTCCTCTCTCTGTCTGGTCGGGTCTGGGTTCTGACTCCCCCCCCCCCCACCCACAGTGTGGCAGGGTGCTGAAGCGTCCCCTCTCTCCTCTCTCTGTCTGGTCGGGTCTGGGTTCTGACTCCCCCCCCCCCCCCCACCCACAGTGTGGCAGGGTGCTGAAGCGTCCCCTCTCTCCTCTCTCTGTCTGGTCGGGTCTGGGTTCTAACCTCCCCCCCTCTCCTCACAGTGTGGCAGGGTGCTGAAGCGTCCCTCTCTCCTCTCTCTGTCTGGTCGGGTCTGGGTTCTGACCTCCCCCCCTCTCCTCACAGTGTGGCAGGGTGCTGAAGCGTCCTCTCTCTCTCCTCTCTCTGTCTGGTCGGGTCTGGGTTCTGACTCCCCCCCCCTCTCCTCACAGTGTGGCAGGGTGCTGAAGCGTCCCCTCTCTCCTCTCTCTGTCTGGTCGGGTCTGGGTTCTGACTCCCCTCCCTCTCCTCACAGTGTGGCAGGGTGCTGAAGCGTCCTCTCTCTCCTCTCTCTGTCTGGTCGGGTCTGGGTTCTGACCTCCCCCCCCCCACCCACAGTGTGGCAGGGTGCTGAAGCGTCCTCTCTCTCCTCTCTCTGTCTGGTCGGGTCTGGGTTCTGACCTCCCCCCCTCTCCTCACAGTGTGGCAGGGTGCTGAAGCGTCCCCTCTCTCCTCTCTCTGTCTGGTCGGGTCTGGGTTCTGACTCCCCTCCCTCTCCTCACAGTGTGGCAGGGTGCTGAAGCGTCCTCTCTCTCCTCTCTCTGTCTGGTCGGGTCTGGGTTCTGACCTCCCCCCCCCCCACCCACAGTGTGGCAGGGTGCTGAAGCGTCCCCTCTCTCCTCTCTCTGTCTGGTCGGGTCTGGGTTCTGACCTCCCCTCCCCACCCACAGTGTGGCAGGGTGCTGAAGCGTCCCCTCTCTCCTCTCTCTGTCTGGTCGGGTCTGGGTTCTGACTCCCCTCCCTCTCCTCACAGTGTGGCAGGGTGCTGAAGCGTCCTCTCTCTCCTCTCTCTGTCTGGTCGGGTCTGGGTTCTGACCTCCCCCTCTCCTCACAGTGTGGCAGGGTGCTGAAGCGTCCCCTCTCTCCTCTCTCTGTCTGGTCGGGTCTGGGTTCTGACTCCCCTCCCTCTCCTCACAGTGTGGCAGGGTGCTGAAGCGTCCTCTCTCTCCTCTCTCTGTCTGGTCGGGTCTGGGTTCTGACCTCCCCCCCCCTCTCCTCACAGTGTGGCAGGGTGCTGAAGCGTCCCCTCTCTCCTCTCTCTGTCTGGTCGGGTCTGGGTTCTGACCTCCCTCCCTCTCCTCACAGTGTGGCAGGGTGCTGAAGCGTCCCCTCTCTCCTCTCTCTGTCTGGTCGGGTCTGGGTTCTGACTCCCCTCCCTCTCCTCACAGTGTGGCAGGGTGCTGAAGCGTCCCCTCTCTCCTCTCTCTGTCTGGTCGGGTCTGGGTTCTGACTCCCCTCCCTCTCCTCACAGTGTGGCAGGGTGCTGAAGCGTCCCCTCTCTCCTCTCTCTGTCTGGTCGGGTCTGGGTTCTGACTCCCCTCCCTCTCCTCACAGTGTGGCAGGGTGCTGAAGCGTCCCCTCTCTCCTCTCTCTGTCTGGTCGGGTCTGGGTTCTGACTCCCCTCCCTCTCCTCACAGTGTGGCAGGGTGCTGAAGCGTCCCCTCTCTCCTCTCTCTGTCTGGTCGGGTCTGGGTTCTGACTCCCCTCCCTCTCCTCACAGTGTGGCAGGGTGCTGAAGCGTCCTCTCTCTCTCCTCTCTCTCTGTCTGGTCGGGTCTGGGTTCTGACTCCCCTCCCTCTCCTCACAGTGTGGCAGGGTGCTGAAGCGTCCTCTCTCTCCTCTCTCTGTCTGGTCGGGTCTGGGTTCTGACTCCCCTCCCTCTCCTCACATTGTGGCAGGGTGCTGAAGCGTCCCCTCTCTCCTCTCTCTGTCTGGTCGGGTCTGGGTTCTGACTCCCCTCCCTCTCCTCACATTGTGGCAGGGTGCTGAAGCGTCCCCTCTCTCCTCTCTCTGTCTGGTCGGGTCTGGGTTCTGACTCCCCTCCCTCTCCTCACAGTGTGGCAGGGTGCTGAAGCGTCCTCTCTCTCCTCTCTCTGTCTGGTCGGGTCTGGGTTCTGACCTCCCCCTCCCTCTCCTCACAGTGTGGCAGGGTGCTGAAGCGTCCTCTCTCTCCTCTCTCTGTCTGGTCGGGTCTGGGTTCTGACTCCCCCCCCCCTCTCCTCACAGTGTGGCAGGGTGCTGAAGCGTCCCCTCTCTCTCCTCTCTCTGTCTGGTCGGGTCTGGGTTCTGACCTCCCCCTCCCTCTCCTCACATTGTGGCAGGGTGCTGAAGCGTCCCCTCTCTCCTCTCTCTGTCTGGTCGGGTCTGGGTTCTGACCTCCCCCCCCCACCCACAGTGTGGCAGGGTGCTGAAGCGTCCTCTCTCTCCTCTCTCTGTCTGGTCGGGTCTGGGTTCTGACCTCCCCCCTCTCCTCACAGTGTGGCAGGGTGCTGAAGCGTATCAGCTCTGAAGAACGTCTCGAGCACGGCGCCTCCTCACCTGAAGTTGGAGGACAGCTCGGCAAGTGGAAGGGCTTCACTCTGGACAGCGGCGGCGTGGTGGACCTGGATACGGACAGTGGCATCGTGTCCGGCGGGGAAACAGGTGTCCGCGGACAGGTCAGTGAGAGGACAGTAGTGTGTCCGGAGATAGGTCAGTTGACAGGGTAGTGTGTCAGGAGATAGGTCAGTTGACAGGGTAGTGTGCCCGGAGATAGGTCAGTTGACAGGGTAGTGTGTCCGGAGATAGGTCAGTTGACAGGGTAGTGTGTCCGGAGATAGGTCAGTTGACAGGAGATAGGTCAGTTGACAGGAGATAGGTCAGTTGACAGGGTAGTGTGTCCGGAGATAGGTCAGTTGACAGGGTAGTGTGTCCGGAGATAGGTCAGTTGACAGGAGATAGGTCAGTTGACAGGAGATAGGTCAGTTGACAGGGTAGTGTGTCCGGAGATAGGTCAGTTGACAGGGTAGTGTGTCCGGAGATAGGTCAGTTGACAGGAGATAGGTCAGTTGACAGGAGATAGGTCAGTTGACAGGGTAGTGTGTCCGGAGATAGGTCAGTTGACAGGGTAGTGTGTCCGGAGATAGGTCAGTTGACAGGGTTATGTGTCCAGAGATAGGTCAGTTGACAGGGTAGTGTGTCCGGAGATAGGTCAGTTGACAGGAGATAGGTCAGTTGACAGGGTAGTGTGTCCGGAGATAGGTCAGTTGACAGGGTAGTGTGTCCGGAGATAGGTCAGTTGACAGGGTAGTGTGTCCGGAGATAGGTCAGTTGACAGGAGATAGGTCAGTTGACAGGGTAGTGTGTCCGGAGATAGGTCAGTTGACAGGGTAGTGTGTCCGGAGATAGGTCAGTTGACAGGGTAGTGTGTCCGGAGATAGGTCAGTTGACAGGGTAGTGTGTCCGGAGATAGGTCAGTTGACAGGAGATAGGTCAGTTGACAGGGTAGTGTGTCCGGAGATAGGTCAGTTGACAGGGTAGTGTGTCCGGAGATAAGTCAGTTGACAGGAGATAGGTCAGTTGACAGGAGATAGGTCAGTTGACAGGGTAGTGTGTCCGGAGATAGGTCAGTTGACAGGGTAGTGTGTCCGGAGATAGGTCAGTTGACAGGGTTATGTGTCCAGAGATAGGTCAGTTGACAGGGTAGTGTGTCCGGAGATAGGTCAGTTGACAGGGTAGTGTGTCCGGAGATAGGTCAGTTGACAGGGTTATGTGTCCGGAGATAGGTCAGTTGACAGGGTAGTGTGTCCGTATATAGGTCAGTTGACAGGGTAGTGTGTCCGGAGATAGGTCAGTTGACAGGAGATAGGTCAGTTGACAGGAGATAGGTCAGTTGACAGGGTAGTGTGTCCGGAGATAGGTCAGTTGACAGGGTAGTGTGTCCGGAGATAGGTCAGTTGACAGGAGATAGGTCAGTTGACAGGAGATAGGTCAGTTGACAGGGTAGTGTGTCCGGAGATAGGTCAGTTGACAGGGTAGTGTGTCCGGAGATAGGTCAGTTGACAGGGTAGTGTCCGTATATAGGTCAGTTGACAGGGTAGTGTGTCCGGAGATAGGTCAGTTGACAGGGTAGTGTGTCCGGAGATAGGTCAGTTGACAGGGTTATGTGTCCGGAGATAGGTCAGTTGACAGGGTAGTGTGCCCGGAGATAGGTCAGTTGACAGGGTAGTGTGTCCGGAGATAGGTCAGTTGACAGGGTAGTGTGTCCGGAGATAGGTCAGTTAACAGGGTAGTGTGTCCGGAGATAGGTCAGTTGACAGGGTAGTGTGTCCGGAGATAGGTCAGTTGACAGGGTAGTGTCCGTATATAGGTCAGTTGACAGGGTAGTGTGTCCAGAGATAGGTCAGTTGACAGGGTAGTGTGTCCGGAGATAGGTCAGTTGACAGGGTAGTGTGTCCGGAGATAGGTCAGTTGACAGGGTAGTGTGTCCGGAGATAGGTCAGTTGACAGGGTAGTGTGTCCGGAGATAGGTCAGTTGACAGGGTAGTGTCCGTATATAGGTCAGTTGACAGGGTAGTGTGTCCGGAGATAGGTCAGTTGACAGGGTAGTGTGTCCGGAGATAGGTCAGTTGACAGGGTTATGTGTCCGGAGATAGGTCAGTTGACAGGGTAGTGTGCCCGGAGATAGGTCAGTTGACAGGGTAGGGTGTCCGGAGATAGGTCAGTTGACAGGGTAGTGTGTCCGGAGATAGGTCAGTTGACAGGGTAGTGTGTCCGGAGATAGGTCAGTTGACAGGGTAGTGTGTCTGGAGATAGGTCAGTTGACAGGGTAGTGTCCGTATATAGGTCAGTTGACAGGGTAGTGTGTCCGGAGATAGGTCAGTTGACAGGGTAGTGTGTCCGGAGATAGGTCAGTTGACAGGGTAGTGTGTCCGGAGATAGGTCAGTTGACAGGAGATAGGTCAGTTGACAGGGTAGTGTGTCCGGAGATAGGTCAGTTGACAGGGTAGTGTGTCCGGAGATAGGTCAGTTGACAGGGTAGTGTCCGTATATAGGTCAGTTGACAGGGTAGTGTGCCCGGAGATAGGTCAGTTGACAGGGTAGGGTGTCCGGAGATAGGTCAGTTGACAGGGTAGTGTGTCCGGAGATAGGTCAGTTGACAGGGTAGTGTGTCCGGAGATAGGTCAGTTGACAGGGTAGTGTGTCCGGAGATAGGTCAGTTGACAGGGTAGTGTCCGTATATAGGTCAGTTGACAGGGTAGTGTGTCCGGAGATAGGTCAGTTGACAGGGTAGTGTGTCCGGAGATAGGTCAGTTGACAGGGTAGTGTCCGTATATAGGTCAGTTGACAGGGCAGTGTGTCCGGAGATAGGTCAGTTGACAGGGTAGTGTGTCCGGAGATAGGTCAGTTGACAGGGTAGTGTGTCCGGAGATAGGTCAGTTGACAGGAGATAGGTCAGTTGACAGGGTAGTGTGTCCGGAGATAGGTCAGTTGACAGGGTAGTGTGTCCGGAGATAGGTCAGTTGACAGGGCAGTGTGTCCGGAGATAGGTCAGTTGACAGGGTAGTGTGTCCGGAGACAGGTCAGTTGACAGGGTTATGTGTCCTGAGATAGGTCAGTTGACAGGGTAGTGTGTCCGGAGATAGGTCAGTTGACAGGAGATAGGTCAGTTGACAGGGTAGTGTGTCCGGAGATAGGTCAGTTGACAGGGTAGTGTGTCCGGAGATAGGTCAGTTGACAGGGTAGTGTGTCCGGAGATAGGTCAGTTGACAGGGTAGTGTGTCCGGAGATAGGTCAGTTGACAGGGTAGTGTGTCCGTATATAGGTCAGTTGACAGGGTAGTGTGTCCGGAGATAGGTCAGTTGACAGGGTTATGTGTCCGGAGATAGTTCAGTTGACAGGGTAGTGTGTCCGGAGATAGGTCAGTTGACAGGGTAGTGTGTCCGGCGATAGGTCAGTTGACAGGGTAGTGTGTCCGGAGATAGGTCAGTTGACAGGATAGTGTGTCCGGAGATAGGTCAGTTGACAGGGTAGTGTGTCCGGAGATAGGTCAGTTGACAGGGTAGTGTGTCCGGAGATAGGTCAGTTGACAGGGTAGTGTGTCCGTATATAGGTCAGTTGACAGGGTAGTGTCCGTATATAGGTCAGTTGACAGGGTAGTGTGTCCGGAGATAGGTCAGTTGACAGGGTAGTGTGTCCGGAGATAGGTCAGTTGACAGGGTAGTGTCCGTATATAGGTCAGTTGACAGGGTAGTGTGTCCGGAGATAGGTCAGTTGACAGGAGATAGGTCAGTTGACAGGGTAGTGTGTCCGGAGATAGGTCAGTTGACAGGGTAGTGTCCGTATATAGGTCAGTTGACAGGGTAGTGTGTCCGGAGATAGGTCAGTTGACAGGGTAGTGTGTCCGGAGATAGGTCAGTTGACAGGGTAGTGTGTCCGGAGATAGGTCAGTTGACAGGGTAGTGTGTCCGGAGATAGGTCAGTTGACAGGGTAGTGTGTCCGTATATAGGTCAGTTGACAGGGTAGTGTCCGTATATAGGTCAGTTGACAGGGTAGTGTGTCCGGAGATAGGTCAGTTGACAGGGTAGTGTGTCCGGAGATAGGTCAGTTGACAGGGTAGTGTCCGTATATAGGTCAGTTGACAGGGTAGTGTGTCCGGAGATAGGTCAGTTGACAGGAGATAGGTCAGTTGACAGGGTAGTGTGTCCGGAGATAGGTCAGTTGAGAGGGTAGTGTCCGTATATAGGTCAGTTGACAGGGTAGTGTGTCCGGAGATAGGTCAGTTGACAGGGTAGTGTGTCCGGAGATAGGTCAGTTGACAGGGTAGTGTGTCCGGAGATAGGTCAGTTGACAGTGTAGTGTGTCCGGAGATAGGTCAGTTGACAGGGTAGTGTGTCCGGAGATAGGTCAGTTGACAGGGTAGTGTGTCCGGAGATAGGTCAGTTGACAGGGTAGTGTGTCCGGATATAGGTCAGTTGACAGGGTAGTGTCCGTATATAGGTCAGTTGACAGGGTAGTGTGTCCGGAGATAGGTCAGTTGACAGGATATAGGTCAGTTGACAGGGTAGTGTGTCCGGAGATAGGTCAGTTGACAGGGTAGTGTCCGTATATAGGTCAGTTGACAGGGTAGTGTGTCCGGAGATAGGTCAGTTGACAGGGTAGTGTGTCCGTATATAGGTCAGTTGACAGGGTAGTGTGTCCGGAGATAGGTCAGTTGACAGGGTAGTGTGTCCGGAGATAGGTCAGTTGACAGGGTAGTGTGTCCGGAGATAGGTCAGTTGACAGGGTAGTGTGTCCGGAGATAGGTCAGTTGACAGGGTAGTGTGTCCGGAGATAGGTCAGTTGACAGGGTAGTGTCCGTATATAGGTCAGTTGACAGGGTAGTGTGTCCGGAGATAGGTCAGTGGACAGGGTAGTGTGTCCGGAGATAGGTCAGTTGACAGGAGATAGGTCAGTTGACAGGGTAGTGTGTCCAGAGATAGGTCAGTTGACAGGGTAGTGTGCCCGGAGATAGGTCAGTTGACAGGGTAGTGTGTCCGGAGATAGGTCAGTTGACAGGGTAGTGTGTCCGGAGATAGGTCAGTTGACAGGGTAGTGTGTCCGGAGATAGGTCAGTTGACAGGGTAGTGTGCCCGGAGATAGGTCAGTTGACAGGGTAGTGTGTCCGGAGATAGGTCAGTTGACAGGGTAGTGTGCCCGGAGATAGGTCAGTTGACAGGGTAGTGTGCCCGGAGATAGGTCAGTTGACAGGGCAGTGTGTCCGTAGATAGGTCAGTTGACAGGGTTATGTGTCCGGAGATAGGTCAGTTGACAGGGTAGTGTCCGTATATAGGTCAGTTGACAGGGTAGTGTGTCCGGAGATAGGTCAGTTGACAGGGTAGTGTCCGGAGATAGGTCAGTTGACAGGGTAGTGTGTCCGGAGATAGGTCAGTCGACAGGGTAGTGTGTCCGGAGATAGGTCAGTTGACAGGGTAGTGTGTCCGGAGATAGGTCAGTTGACAGGGTAGTGTGTCCGGAGATAGGTCAGTTGACAGGGTAGTGTGTCCGGAGATAGGTCAGTTGACAGGGTAGTGTGTCCGGAGATAGGTCAGTTGACAGGGTAGTGTGTCCGGAGATAGGTCAGTTGACAGGGTAGTGTGTCCGGAGATAGGTCAGTTGACAGGGTAGTGTGTCCGGAGATAGGTGAGTTGACAGGGTAGTGTGTCCGGAGATAGGTCAGTTGACAGGGTAGTGTGTCCGGAGATAGGTCAGTTGACAGGAGATAGGTCAGTTGACAGGGTAGTGTGTCCGGAGATAGGTCAGTTGACAGGGTAGTGTGTCAGGAGATAGGTCAGTTGACAGGGTAGTGTGTCCGGAGATAGGTCAGTTGACAGGGTAGTGTGTCCGGAGATAGGTCAGTTGACAGGAGATAGGTCAGTTGACAGGGTAGTGTGTCCGGAGATAGGTCAGTTGAGAGGGTAGTGTCCGTATATAGGTCAGTTGACAGGGTAGTGTGTCCGGAGATAGGTCAGTTGACAGGGTAGTGTGTCCGGAGATAGGTCAGTTGACAGGGTAGTGTGTCCGGAGATAGGTCAGTTGACAGGGTAGTGTGTCCGGAGATAGGTCAGTTGACAGGGTAGTGTGTCCGGAGATAGGTCAGTTGACAGGGTAGTGTGTCCGGAGATAGGTCAGTTGACAGGGTAGTGTGTCCGGAGATAGGTCAGTTGACAGGGTAGTGTCCGTATATAGGTCAGTTGACAGGGTAGTGTGTCCGGAGATAGGTCAGTTGACAGGGTAGTGTGTCCGGAGATAGGTCAGTTGACAGGGTAGTGTCCGTATATAGGTCAGTTGACAGGGTAGTGTGTCCGGAGATAGGTCAGTTGACAGGATATAGGTCAGTTGACAGGGTAGTGTGTCCGGAGATAGGTCAGTTGACAGGGTAGTGTCCGTATATAGGTCAGTTGACAGGGTAGTGTGTCCGGAGATAGGTCAGTTGACAGGGTAGTGTGTCCGTATATAGGTCAGTTGACAGGGTAGTGTGTCCGGAGATAGGTCAGTTGACAGGGTAGTGTGTCCGGAGATAGGTCAGTTGACAGGGTAGTGTGTCCGGAGATAGGTCAGTTGACAGGGTAGTGTGTCCGGAGATAGGTCAGTTGACAGGGTAGTGTGTCCGGAGATAGGTCAGTTGACAGGGTAGTGTCCGTATATAGGTCAGTTGACAGGGTAGTGTGTCCGGAGATAGGTCAGTGGACAGGGTAATGTGTCCGGAGATAGGTCAGTTGACAGGAGATAGGTCAGTTGACAGGGTAGTGTGTCCAGAGATAGGTCAGTTGACAGGGTAGTGTGCCCGGAGATAGGTCAGTTGACAGGGTAGTGTGTCCGGAGATAGGTCAGTTGACAGGGTAGTGTGTCCGGAGATAGGTCAGTTGACAGGGTAGTGTGTCCGGAGATAGGTCAGTTGACAGGGTAGTGTGCCCGGAGATAGGTCAGTTGACAGGGTAGTGTGTCCGGAGATAGGTCAGTTGACAGGGTAGTGTGCCCGGAGATAGGTCAGTTGACAGGGTAGTGTGCCCGGAGATAGGTCAGTTGACAGGGCAGTGTGTCCGTAGATAGGTCAGTTGACAGGGTTATGTGTCCGGAGATAGGTCAGTTGACAGGGTAGTGTCCGTATATAGGTCAGTTGACAGGGTAGTGTGTCCGGAGATAGGTCAGTTGACAGGGTAGTGTCCGGAGATAGGTCAGTTGACAGGGTAGTGTGTCCGGAGATAGGTCAGTCGACAGGGTAGTGTGTCCGGAGATAGGTCAGTTGACAGGGTAGTGTGTCCGGAGATAGGTCAGTTGACAGGGTAGTGTGTCCGGAGATAGGTCAGTTGACAGGGTAGTGTGTCCGGAGATAGGTCAGTTGACAGGGTAGTGTGTCCGGAGATAGGTCAGTTGACAGGGTAGTGTGTCCGGAGATAGGTCAGTTGACAGGGTAGTGTATCCGGAGATAGGTCAGTTGACAGGGTAGTGTGTCCGGAGATAGGTCAGTTGACAGGGTAGTGTGTCCGGAGATAGGTCAGTTGACAGGAGATAGGTCAGTTGACAGGGTAGTGTGTCCGGAGATAGGTCAGTTGACAGGGTAGTGTGTCAGGAGATAGGTCAGTTGACAGGGTAGTGTGTCCGGAGATAGGTCAGTTGACAGGGTAGTGTGTCCGGAGATAGGTCAGTTGACAGGGTAGTGTGTCCGGAGATAGGTCAGTTGACAGGGTAGTGTGTCCGGAGATAGGTCAGTTGACAGGGTAGTGTGTCCGTATATAGGTCAGTTGACAGGGTAGTGTGTCCGGAGATAGGTCAGTTGACAGGGTAGTGTCCGGAGATAGGTCAGTTGACAGGGTAGTGTGTCCGGAGATAGGTCAGTTGACAGGAGATAGGTCAGTTGACAGGGTAGTGTGTCCGGAGATAGGTCAGTTGACAGGGTAGTGTGTCCGGAGATAGGTCAGTTGACAGGAGATAGGTCAGTTGACAGGGTAGTGTGTCCGGAGATAGGTCAGTTGACAGGGTAGTGTGTCCGGAGATAGGTCAGTTAACAGGGTAGTGTGTCCGGAGATAGGTCAGTTGACAGGGTAGTGTGTCCGGAGATAGGTCAGTTGACAGGGTAGTGTGTCCGGAGATAGGTCAGTTGACAGGGTAGTGTGTCCGGAGATAGGTCAGTTGACAGGGTAGTGTGTCCGGAGATAGGTCAGTTGACAGGGTAGTGTGTCCGGAGATAGGTCAGTTGACAGGGTAGTGTGTCCGGAGACAGGTCAGTTGACAGGGTAGTGTGTCCGGAGATAGGTCAGTTGACAGGAGATAGGTCAGTTGACAGGCTAGTGTGTCCGGAGATAGGTCAGTTGACAGGGTAGTGTGTCCAGAGATAGGTCAGTTGACAGGGTAGTGTGTCCGGAGATAGGTCAGTTGACAGGAGATAGGTCAGTTGACAGGGTAGTGTGTCCGGAGATAGGTCAGTTGACAGGGTAGTGTGTCCGGAGATAGGTCAGTTGACAGGAGATAGGTCAGTGGACAGGGTAGTGTGTCCGGAGATAGGTCAGTTGACAGGAGATAGGTCAGTTGACAGGGTAGTGTGTCCGGAGATAGGTCAGTTGACAGGGTAGTGTGTCCGGAGATAGGTCAGTTGACAGGGTTATGTGTCCGGAGATAGGTCAGTTGACAGGGTAGTGTGTCCGGAGATAGGTCAGTTGACAGGGTTATGTGTCCGGAGATAGGTCAGTTGACAGGGTAGTGTGTCCGGAGATAGGTCAGTTGACAGGGTAGTGTGTCCGGAGATAGGTCAGTTGACAGGGTAGTGTGTCCGGAGATAGGTCAGTTGACAGGGTAGTGTGTCCGGAGATAGGTCAGTTGACAGGGTTATGTGTCCGGAGATAGGTCAGTTGACAGGGTAGTGTGTCCGGAGATAGGTCAGTTGACAGGGTTATGTGTCCGGAGAAAGGTCAGTTGACAGGGTAGTGTGTCCGGAGATAGGTCAGTTGACAGGGTTATGTGTCCGGAGATAGGTCAGTTGACAGGGTAGTGTGTCCGGAGATAGGTCAGTTGACAGGGTAGTGTGTCCGGAGATAGGTCAGTTGACAGGGTAGTGTGTCCGTATATAGGTCAGTTGACAGGGTAGTGTCCGTATATAGGTCAGTTGACAGGGTAGTGTGTCCGGAGATAGGTCAGTTGACAGGGTAGTGTGTCCGGAGATAGGTCAGTTGACAGGGTAGTGTGTCCGGAGATAGGTCAGTTGACAGGGTAGTGTGTCCGGAGATAGGTCAGTTGACAGGAGATAGGTCAGTTGACAGGGTAGTGTGTCCGGAGATAGGTCAGTTGACAGGGTAGTGTGTCCGGAGATAGGTCAGTTGACAGGGTAGTGTGTCCGGAGATAGGTCAGTTGACAGGGTAGTGTGTCCGGAGATAGGTCAGTTGACAGGGTAGTGTGTCCGGAGATAGGTCAGTTGACAGGGTTATGTGTCCGGAGATAGGTCAGTTGACAGGGTAGTGTGTCCGGAGATAGGTCAGTTGATAGGGTTATGTGTCCGGAGATAGGTCAGTTGACAGGGTAGTGTGTCCGGAGATAGGTCAGTTGACAGGGTTATGTGTCCGGAGATAGGTCAGTTGACAGGGTAGTGTGTCCGGAGATAGGTCAGTTGACAGGGTAGTGTGTCCGGATATAGGTCAGTTGACAGGGTAGTGTGTCCGGAGATAGGTCAGTTGACAGGGTAGTGTGTCCGGAGATAGGTCAGTTGACAGGGTAGTGTGTCCAGAGATAGGTCAGTTGACAGGGTAGTGTGTCCGGAGATAGGTCAGTTGACAGGGTAGTGTGTCCGGAGATAGGTCAGTTGACAGGGTAGTGTCCGTATATAGGTCAGTTGACAGGGTTATGTGTCCGGAGATAGGTCAGTTGACAGGAGATAGGTCAGTTGACAGGGTAGTGTGTCCGGAGATAGGTCAGTTGACAGGGTAGTGTCCGGAGATAGGTCAGTTGACAGGGTAGTGTGTCCAGAGATAGGTCAGTTGACAGGGTAGTGTGTCCGGAGATAGGTCAGTTGACAGGGTAGTGTGTCCGGAGATAGGTCAGTTGACAGGGTAGTGTCCGTATATAGGTCAGTTGACAGGGTTATGTGTCCGGAGATAGGTCAGTTGACAGGAGATAGGTCAGTTGACAGGGTTATGTGTCCGGAGATAGGTCAGTTGACAGGAGATAGGTCAGTTGACAGGGTAGTGTGTCCGGAGATAGGTCAGTTGATAGGGTAGTGTCCGGAGATAGGTCAGTTGACAGGGTAGTGTGTCCGGAGATAGGTCAGTTGACAGGGTAGTGTGTCCGGAGATAGGTCAGTTGACAGGGTAGTGTGTCCGGAGATAGGTCAGTTGACAGGGTAGTGTCCGTATATAGGTCAGTTGACAGGGTTATGTGTCCGGAGATAGGTCAGTTGACAGGAGATAGGTCAGTTGACAGGGTTATGTGTCCGGAGATAGGTCAGTTGACAGGAGATAGGTCAGTTGACAGGGTAGTGTGTCCGGAGATAGGTCAGTTGACAGGGTTATGTGTCCGGAGATAGGTCAGTTGACAGGGTAGTGTGTCAGGAGATAGGTCAGTTGACAGGGTAGTGTGTCCGGAGATAGGTCAGTTGACAGGGTAGTGTGTCCGGAGATATGTCAGTTGACAGGGTAGTTTGTCCGGAGATAGGTCAGTTGACAGGGTAGTGTGTCCGGAGATAGGTCAGTTGACAGGGTTATGTGTCCGGAGATAGGTCAGTTGACAGGGTAGTGTGTCCGGAGATAGGTCAGTTGACAGGGTTATGTGTCCGGAGATAGGTCAGTTGACAGGGTAGTGTGTCCGGAGATAGGTCAGTTGACAGGGTAGTGTGTCCGGAGATAGGTCAGTTGACAGGGTAGTGTGTCCGGAGATAGGTCAGTTGACAGGGTAGTGTGTCCGGAGATAGGTCAGTTGACAGGGTTATGTGTCCGGAGATAGGTCAGTTGACAGGAGATAGGTCAGTTGACAGGGTAGTGTGTCCGGAGATAGGTCAGTTGACAGGGTTATGTGTCCGGAGATAGGTCAGTTGACAGGAGATAGGTCAGTTGACAGGGTAGTGTGTCCGGAGATAGGTCAGTTGACAGGGTAGTGTGTCCGGAGATAGGTCAGTTGACAGGGTAGTGTGTCCGGAGATAGGTCAGTTGACAGGGTAGTGTGTCCGGAGATAGGTCAGTTGACAGGGTAGTGTGTCCGGAGATAGGTCAGTTGACAGGGTAGTGTGTCCGGAGATAGGTCAGTTGACAGGGTAGTGTGTCCGGAGATAGGTCAGTTGACAGGGTAGTGTGTCCGGAGATAGGTCAGTTGACAGGGTAGTGTGTCCGGAGATAGGTCAGTTGACAGGGTTATGTGTCCGGAGATAGGTCAGTTGACAGGGTAGTGTGTCCGGAGATAGGTCAGTTGACAGGGTTATGTGTCCGGAGATAGGTCAGTTGACAGGGTAGTGTGTCCGGAGATAGGTCAGTTGACAGGGTAGTGTGTCCGTAGATAGGTCAGTTGACAGGAGATAGGTCAGTTGACAGGGTAGTGTGTCCGGAGATAGGTCAGTTGACAGGGTAGTGTGTCCGGAGATAGGTCAGTTGACAGGATAGTGTGTCCGGAGATAGGTCAGTTGACAGGGTAGTGTGTCCGGAGATAGGTCAGTTGACAGGGTAGTGTGTCCGGAGATAGGTCAGTTGACAGGGTAGTGTGTCCGGAGATAGGTCAGTTGACAGGGTAGTGTGTCCGGAGATAGGTCAGTTGACAGGGTAGTGTGTCCGGAGATAGGTCAGTTGACAGGGTAGTGTGTCCGGAGATAGGTCAGTTGACAGGAGATAGGTCAGTTGACAGGGTAGTGTGTCCGGAGATAGGTCAGTTGACAGGGTAGTGTGTCCGGAGATAGGTCAGTTGACAGGGTTATGTGTCCGGAGATAGGTCAGTTGACAGGGTAGTGTGTCCGGAGATAGGTCAGTTGACAGGGTAGTGTGTCCGGAGATAGGTCAGTTGACAGGGTAGTGTGTCCGGAGATAGGTCAGTTGACAGGGTAGTGTGTCCGGAGATAGGTCAGTTGACAGGGTTATGTGTCCGGAGATAGGTCAGTTGACAGGGTAGTGTGTCCGGAGATAGGTCAGTTGACAGGGTAGTGTGTCCGTAGATAGGTCAGTTGACAGGGTAGTGTGTCCGGGGATAGGTTAGATGGAGGGTCTCCGTCCATTTGGATGAGATACGGTGTACCCACAGGGAAAGTTCCCTTAGCGAATGTGCTTTGGGTTTACTCACGCCGCATCTACTAGGCTATATGGCGGGAATGTTCTTTGCATAACTGTATATATGCACAGGGGTGAGGAACGTGGTCCATGCTGCTGTTTACTGCTGCAATATCGCCAGGCAGTAACGCAGGCTCATATTCGTTGACTGGAAATGGAAATAAAATTACCCGGATATGAACTATCCGCAAAATCCAGCTCGCCGGTAATTGTCCACGTGGTAGGGACTTAGTTTCCTTATACCGTCCACCTTGTCTGCCGCTGCAGTGCTCTTGACCCTTGGATACTTGCTGTTGACCGAACAATTGTTGACATAACGCTTGTTGGTTGATAGTAAATTATGTTGCCGAGTGAGTAGAGAGAGTGATTTTGTCCCTTGTCGGTGTTGATTCGGATATGGTATCTAACCCATGGGGAAATGGTCGTCTTCTGCCGTCTAGTTGTAGTCCATGTGCACCAGAAACGATTAATTGACATGATAACTGTAGTCGTGCGTATAGTTCATTAATCATTAGATACCTTGATGCCGAGAAACCCCTATACTGATATACGGCTATTGGCTTGCGTCATGAGGACACATTTTGCTTATCGTCAATGTGTTCACTCCTTGTCGTTTGACGCGTTGTTTAATCTGGGACAGGTAGACGCCTTCAGTGCAAAACTAGTTGATGTGGGAAAGAGCTATTCGAGTAATACAAAAAGGGTCACTTTTACCTCCCTCCAGCAAACATGTAGAGTGATATATAAAACACCAGGTATGCATCGACACTGTTAAATATTAAACCACCAGTCAATACTAAACCACCGGACTTCTAGCCATTTCGCGGCAATGGCAGCATGACGTCATTCACGATGTTCCATTGTTTCCCCAGCAGAGTATGAACATTCTGCTGCGCCGCGGCTGGTCGGTGAGGCTTGGGTTCTCGCTTCACTCAACAGATGGCACTCACGTCGTCTCTCAGATCCATCCGGACAGCGTGGCGGAGCGGGATGGCCGACTTCAGGTCGGAGACGTTTTAACCAAGGTTAGTATGGGGAGGAGATGTCCGTATGGATAGGGAAGAGTTCTTCGCAAACAGGAAACTTCCTTGTCGAGGGTGTCTGAAGTACGTGAAGTACATCTGAAGTCTTCATGGAATGGGAATCCCGTATGGGAATGGGAGCGGGATGGAAATGGGCGGGAGTGGGGATTTTTTTGGAAATGTTACTGGTTGGAACGGGTTTGGGACAGATCATATAATTTGTTTAGCACCACAAAAAGTGAAATATGCTGAAATGGATGGGAACGGGAGCCCAATCAATTATGAATTCGGATTGGAACGGGTTTGGGTCTGGCTGAGTGGGCTGGAACGGGATGGGGGCTGAAAATGTGTATCATGAAGGGCTCTGGTCTGAAGTCGGCGATATATCTTGGTGAGGCCTAGTAGATATTAGAGTAGATCTTATGAAGGTCAGTGGAGGTCAGGGACGTTCTTATGAAGGTCAGTGGAGGTCAGGGACGTTCTTATGAAGGTCAGTGGAGGTCAGGGACGTTCTTAGGAAGGTCAATGGTGGTCAGGGACGTTCTTATGAAGGTCAGTGGAGGTCATGGACGTTCTTATGAAGGTCAGTGGAGGTCAGGGACGTTCTTATGAAGGTCAATGGTGGTCAGGGAGGTTATTATGAAGGTCAGTGGAGGTCAGGGCCGTTATTATGAAGGTCAGTGGAGGTCAGGGACGTTCTTATAGAGGTCAGTTGAGGTCAGGGACGTTCTTATAGAGGTCAGTGGAGGTCAGGGACTCAGACTCAGGCTCAGGCTCAGAACGTTCTTATGAAGGGACGTTCTTATGATGGTCAGTGGTGGTCAGGGACGTTCTTGTCAAGGTCAATGGAGGTCTGGGACGTTGTTATGATCATCAATGACCTTCCAGTTTCCAGTGAAGGCTACCATTTACCAGTTCATGCGCATGCCACATGCTACCGTGCCGAGTACCACATCCTTCTTTAAGTCGTTTGAAGTACCTGCTGGTAGCCATAAACATCACGCTTAAAAGCCACCCGACACGGATGAATGACTCGACTATTGTCGTCCTGTCGCAAACAAAATGACACAACAGTCGCTGCACCCGTAGAACAACTTGTATATGTAAAATGTGCGTGATTGCTCGGAGGTAGCATAACGAGTGCCTGGTAATTGTAATACACTGCTAGAATAGAGGCCCACTCTGACACCGCCTGTCCGCCTTAAACCGCCTGTCCGCCTTCTCCCCAGGTGAACGACGTCCTGGTGCGCGGCATGACCTCCGAGCAGGTCATTGACCTCCTGCGCAAGACCAAAGGCGCCATCAGCCTCTCCGTGGTCCGGCTGTGACTTCATTATGACGTCAGAGCCGCGACCGCGGCGCCGGAGATACATCAGGGACGGCCGACCGCTGACGTCACTCTTACGTCATCGTGACGTCATCGTGACGTCATCGTGACGTCATCGTGACGTCATCGTGACGTCATCGTGACGTCATCGTGACGTCACTATGACGTCATCATGCCGGGACTATGACGTCACCATGACGTCAATATGACGCCATCGTGACGTTACTCTGACTTCATAGTGACGTTACTCTGACGTCATAGTGACGTTACTGCGATGTCATAGTGATGTGATTATGACGTTACTGTGACATGGCAGACGGAGAAGTGTTATTGGTTGTGATTCAAAGAGCCGTCTGCTGCGGTTGGCTGGCTGTATTGGACAGGTGCTGCCACCACGCGGCGGCGACGGGAACTAACGGTGGTGAAGTGCGTGTTGTGAAGATGCTGCAGGGATATTTTAAAGACCGGGGTTGCGATGGTCGTGAAAAACGCACTGTCGAAGCTACGTTAACAGTAGCAAGGGTACGGTTACTGTCGGTAACGGTCGGTTACGGCCACTACCGACAGAGCGTTGTCCTTTCGCTCAGTCTCAGACTTGGCCAAGAGAATCGACTGATTGCCAGCCACAGAAGAGTTTGTTTCGTTAAACAGTTCAGTCAGTCGAATGAGCAGGGCCCAGAGGGTGACCAAACGGCGTTCAACTGCGCCGGTGAAGCGGCGCGGCGCGCGATGCGAGCTTTAACTTAACAGTGAGGCCAACAGTGAACGGAGGCCAGCGAGCTTCAACAGTGAACGGTCTACAGTGTACAGTCTATAGTGAACACTGAACAGTCTAGTGATCAATCCACAGTGAACAGTTGTCAGTGAACGGTATATAGCGAGGTCTGCAGTGAACAGCTTTCAGTGAACGGTATATAGCGAGGTCTGCAGTGAACAGCTTTCAGTGAACGGTATATAGCGAGGTCTGCAGTGAACAGTCTATAGTGAACAGTCTACAGTGAACAATCCATAGCAAACAGTCCACAGTGAACAGTCTACAGTGAACAGTTATACTCTTCAGTCACCTCAACAGATGTCTATTGTCACCAAAGCTGGCGCTTACATCACTAAAACGCACGGAGACTACGAACCCCTTCGTGCGCCTACATCACCAAAACGCACGGAGACTACGATCCCCTTCGTGCGCCTACATCACTAAAACGCACGGAGACTACGATCCCCTTCGTGCGCCTACATCACCAAAACGCGCGGAGACTACGATCCCCTTCGTGCGCCTACATCACCAAAACGCGCGGAGACTACGATCCCCTTCGTGCGCCTACATCACTAAAACGCGCGGAGACTACGACCCCCTTCGTGCGGTCGTCCCACGTTAGTACTCGGCCTGGTACGCGCCGACACGGCGAGACTGTGCGAGACTGTGCGAGACGCATGTGTTCCATCATATATGTCATCCCACGTTGGCTAACCCTCTGGCCTTGGCCGGCGCGCTCAGACTTGGTGCGTCGAGCTGACCGCTTTGGCCGTGTTTTATCGTGTGCACGGGTGTGAGGGAGGAGTTGCGAGGGAGACCGTGGTACCCGGGGTGTGGGAGATACCCGGCGGGTACCCGGCGGGTACCAGGCGGGTACCAGGCGGGTACCCGGCCCGAGGTCGGTACAGATAATCGTGTCTGTTACTGTATGTGGAGAACTATACTATTAATAATAAACTGGCGTGTTTGTGAATGGCACCGGCGTTTATTGGTGGGGTTGACATGATGGCCGCCGGGTCCATTAACATCACAACAATGACGACGACCTGAAGTCGGCTGAAGAGTCGCAGAAGTCGGCTCTGGGAGACGCGGTACCGCAGCCGAGATGTGACCATGAAATGACAATGATGGAGCGATAGTGGTGTGATGTGACGCACCACTGTGTGATGTGAGCCACCACTGTGTGATGTGACCCACCACTGTGTGATGTTACGGACCACTGTGTGATGTGACCCACCACTGTGATGTGACCCACCACTGTGTGATGTGACACACCACTGTGTGATGTGACCCACCACTGTGTGATGTTACGGACCACTGTGATGTGACCCACCACTGTGTGATGTGACCCACCACTGGGTGATGTTACCCACCACTGTGTGATGTGACCCATCTAGTGATGTCATTAAAAAAAATCTGACTGATACCAAACCGATACCGAATGGGAGGCATTTCGGTTGACCGAATACCGACCGATTAACCGATTATAAAGCAAAAAATGACCAAAAGTTGACCGATTTTCACATTTTATACTTATTTATGCACACTGGCAAACATGGCTTTGTTTAACATAATTCATAAAACACATATGTACAGTTTCCAAAAAAAGACAGTATAATTGTGCAAAAGGAACCAAATACATTAACAAAGCAAAGTACTTTTAATGCCGCAAGCAAGCAAGAAAGTACTAATATTAATGCCGCAAGCAAGACCAAAAGCAGTGAAAACAGGATGGAAAAATGTGACCTCCACCATGTCATTAATTTGCAGCATAATACATAAATACATACAAAGGAATAAATAAATTGTATCCGGCCAAAGTTGGAGGGACTCCTCTAACTTCCCCTAACTGTCCTTGCCATGAGTCAGGATTCAGGAAGGAGTTAACCTATGATATATTGACGGCAAGTGCATCATCAAGCCGATCGAGACAATCCTGTTCCTCCTCGCTCAACCCGACAGACAGATCATCTCCTACAGTTACCCGCTATCCGCACAGAGGCCGGGCGGCGTCCATTTCTGTACAGGGTCCCACAGCAGATGAACGAGTTGCCAGCGGACATTCGGGGCTTGAAGGGAGCGCACTTTAGAACAAGGCTGAAGGCTTACCTGCGTGATCTCGGTGGCTCTTAATCCGTGTGTTTTTAGCGTCATTTTAGCATTCATCCGTTATTGTCATGTTTTTGATGTGACCGATGTGTGATGTGTGATATATTGGTCCTGTCATAGTTGGCCACTGGCGGATCCAGAGGGGGGGGGGGGGGGGGGGTGGCATGAGGGGAAAATGCCCCCGCCCCACAGGAATCTGGGAGGGCCATTCAATACAAGTATGCATGAAAACGGAAGTTGTTCTCGAGTGATTGAATTTGAAGTTGTTCTGTATCCCTTGCTTTCAATGATAGACAAAACAGCGCACCTGATGTCACTGAGTGATGCAATTCAAGCAGCCCGGTGACACTTAACCCACGCCCCGCTGGGGGGGGGGGGGGATTTGCCCCCTCGGATTTTCACAATAACTTGAAAACTATGATAGAATCAACGTGAAACTTTCAGAACCTTATGCTGCATCAGTTATACGTATTCTCACCAAATTGCGATGAAATTGATTGTCCATGCTTGGTTTTTCAATATATCTTCCGGTTTGGAATATATTTGAAAATATTATTTTGTGATCAAAAACTGTTTTTTTAGGAGGGGGAAATTTCCACAAAATAAAATTTTCAAATATATTCAAAACCGGAAAGCATATTGGAGAACCAAGTATGGACGATGCCCAAACCAAATTTAAAAGCCATATCTATATTTTTGACTGACATGTCCGGTTTTACGCTAAACGGTGGCAATTATAATGCGGGAAACCGAAATACGCTGTCTAGAAATACGCTGCCGGCTGGTATTGCGCGACAGGCCGGCCCATTGACTTGCGTTACAGCGAGTGGTTTCAAGCCAGTATCGAACGTGACTGTCGCAGTGAGACGTGACTGTTGCAGTGAGGCGTGACTGTCGCAGTGAGACGTGACTGTCGCAGTGATACGTGACTGCCGCAGTGAGGCGTGACTGTCGCAGTGAGACGTGACTGTCGCAGTGAGACGTGACTGTCGTAGTAAGGAGTGACTGTCTCAGTGAGACGTGACTGTCGCAGTGAGACGTGACTGTCGCAGTGAGACGTGACTGTCTCAGTGAGACGTGACTGTCGCAGTGAGACGTGACTGTCGCAGTGAGACGTGACTGTCGCAGTGATACGTGACTGCCGCAGTGAGGCGTGACTGTCGCAGTGAGACGTGACTGTCACAGTGAGACGTGATTGTCGCAGTGAGGCGTGACTGTCTCAGTGAGACGTGACTGTCGCAGTGAGACGTGACTGTCGCAGTGAGGCGTGACTGTCTCAGTGAGACGTGACTGTCGCAGTGAGACGTGACTGTCGCAGTGAGACGTGACTGTCGCAGTGAGGCGTGACTGTCTCAGTGAGACGTGACTGTCGCAGTGAGACGTGACTGTATCAGTGAGACGTGACTGTCGCAGTGACTGTCGCAGTGATACGTGACTGTCGCAGTGAGACGTGACTGTCGCAGTGAGACGTGACTGTCGCAGTGATACGTGACTGTCGCAGTGAGACGTGACTGTCGCAGTGAGACGTGACTGTCGCAGTGACTGTCGCAGTGATACGTGACTGTCGCAGTGATACGTGACTGTCGCAGTGAGACGTGACTGTCGCAGTGATACGTGACTGTATCAGTGAGACGTGACTGTCGCAGTGACTGTCGCAGTGATACGTGACTGTCGCAGTGAGACGTGACTGTCGCAGTGACTGTCGCAGTGATACGTGACTGTCGCAGTGAGACGTGACTGTCGCAGTGACACGTGACTGTCACAGTGAGACGAGACTGTCGCAGTGAGACGTGACTTTCGCAGTGAGACGTGACTGTCGCAGTGAAACGTGACTGTCGCAGTGAGACGTGACTGTCGCAGTGAGACGTGACTGTCGCAGTGAAACGTGACTGTCGCAGTGAGACGTGGCTGTGGCAGTGAGACGTGACTGTCGCATTGATACGTGGTCACGTGACTGTCGCAGTGAAACGTGACTGTCGCAGTGCGACGTGACTGTGGCAGTGAGACGTGACTGTCGCAGTGAGACGTGACTGTCGCAGTGAGACGTGACTGTCGCAGTGAGGCGTGACTGTCGCAGTGAGACGTAACTGTCGCAGTGAGACGTGACTGTCGCAGTGAGACGTGACTGTCGCAGTGAGACGTGGTCACGTGACTGTTGCAGTGAGGCGTGACTGTCGCAGTGAGACGTGACTGTCGCAGTGATACGTGACTGCCGCAGTGAGGCGTGACTGTCGCAGTGAGACGTGACTGTCGCAGTGAGACGTGACTGTCGCAGTAAGGCGTGACTGTCTCAGTGACACGTGACTGTCGCAGTGGGACGTGACTGCCGCAGTGGGACGTGACTGTCTCAGTGAGACGTGACTGTCGCAGTGAGACGTGACTGTCGCAGTGAGACGTGACTGTCGCAGTGATACGTGACTGCCGCAGTGAGGCGTGACTGTCGCAGTGAGACGTGACTGTCGCAATGACGCGTGACTGTCTCAGTGAGACGTGACTGTCGCAGTGAGACGTGACTGTCGTAGTGACTGTCGCAGTGATACGTGAATGTCGCAGTGAGACGTGACTGTCTCAATGAGACGTGACTGTCGCAGTGACTGTGGCAGTGATACGTGACTGTCGCAGTGAGGCGTGACTGTCGCAGTGAGGCGTGACTGTCGCAGTGAGACGTGACTGTCGCAGTGAGGCGTGACTGTCGCAGTGATACGTGACTGTCTCAGTGAGACGTGACTGTCGCAGTGACTGTCGCAGTGAGACGTGACTGTCGCAGTGAGACGTGAGTGTCGCAGTGAGACGTGATTGTCGCAGTGAGACGTGACTGTCGCAGTGAGGCGTGACTGTCGCAGTGATATGTGACTGTCTCAGTGAGACGTGACTGTCGCAGTGACTGTCGCAGTGAGACGTGACTGTCGCAGTTAGACGTGACTGTCGCAGTGAGACGTGACTGTCGCAGTGAGACGTGACTGTCGCAGTGAGACGTGACTATCGCAGTGAGACGTGACTGTCGCAGTGATACGTGACTGTCGCAGTGAGACGTGACTGTCACAGTGAGACGTGACTGTCGCAGTGAGACGTGACTGTCGCAGTGAGACGTGACTGTCGCAGTGAGACGCGACTGTCGCAGTGAAACGTGACTGTCGCAGTGAGACGTGACTGTCGCAGTGAGACGTGACTGTCGCAGAGAGACGTGACTGTCGCAGTGAGACGTGACTGTCGCAGTGAAACGTGACTGTCGCAGTGAGACGTGGCTGTGGCAGTGAGACGTGACTGTCGCATTGATACGTGGTCACGTGACTGTCGCAGTGAGACGTGACTGTCGCAGTGAGACGTGACTGTCGCAGTGCGACGTGACTGTCGCAGTGAGACGTGACTGTCACAGTGAGACGTGACTGTCGCAGTGAGACGTGACTGTCGCAGTGAGACGTGACTGTCGCAGTGAGGCGTGACTGTCGCAGTGAGACTTGACTGTCGCAGTGAGACGTGACTGTCGCAGTGAGGCGTGACTGTCGCAGTGAGACGTGGTCACGTGACTGTTGCAGTGAGGCGTGACTGTCGCAGTGAGACGTGACTGTCGCAGTGAAACGTGACTGTCGCAGTGACTGCCGCAGTGAGACGTGACTGTCGCAGTGAAACGTGACTGTCGCAGTGAGACGTGACTGTCGCAGTGAGACGTGACTGTCGCAGTGAGACGTGACTGTCGCAGTGAGACGTGACTGTCGCAGTGAGACGTGAGTGTCGCAGTGACTGTCGCAGTGAGACGTGACTGTCGCAGTGATACGTGACTGTCGCAGTGAGACGTGACTGTCGCAGTGAGACGTGACTGTCGCAGTGAGACGTGACTGTCGCAGTGGGACGTGACTGTCGCAGTGAGGCGTGACTGTCGCAGTGAGACGTGACTGTCGCAGTGAGGCGTGACTGTCGCAGTGAGACGTGACTGTCGCAGTGATACGTGACTGTCGCAGTGAGGCATGACTGTCGCACTGAGACGTGACTGTCGCAGTGAAACGTGACTGTTGCAGTGGGACGTGACTGTCGCAGTGATACGTGACTGTCGCAGTGAGACGTGACTGTCGCAGTGAGGCGTGACTATCGCAGTGAGACGTGACTGTCGCAGTGCGACGTGACTGTCGCAGTGATACGTGACTGTCGCAGTGAGACGTGACTGTCGCAGTGAGACGTGACTGTCGCAGTGAGACGTGAATGTCGCAGTGAGACGTGGTCACGTGACTGTTGCAGTGAGGCGTGACTGTCGCAGTGAGACGTGACTGTTGCAGTGAGGCGTGACTGTCGCAGTGAGACGTGACTGTCGCAGTGAGACGTGACTGTCGCAGTGAGACGTAACTGTCGCAGTGAGGCGTGACTGTCGCAGTGAGACGTGACTGTCGCAGTGACTGTCGCAGTGAGACGTGACTGTCGCAGTGAGACGTGATTGTCGCAGTGAGACGTGACTGTCACAGTGATACGTGGTCACGTGACTGTCGCAGTGAGACGTGATTGTGGCAGTGAGACGTGACGGTCGCAGTGAGACGTGACTGTCGCAGTGAGACGTGACTGTCGCAGTGAGACGTGACTGTCGCAGTGAGACGTGACTGTCGCAGTGAAACGTGACTGTCGCAGTGAGACGTGACTGTCGCAGTGAGACGTGACTGTCGCAGTGAGACGTGACTGTCGCAGTGAAACGTGACTGTCGCAGTGAGACGTGGATGTGGCAGTGAGACGTGACTGTCGCATTGATACGTGGTCACGTGACTGTCGCAATGAGACGTGACTGTCGCAGTGAGACGTGACTGTCGCAGTGAGACGTGACTGTCGCAGTGAGGCGTGACTGTCGCAGTGAGACGTGACTGTCGCAGTGAGACGTGACTGTCGCAGTGAGACGTGACTGTCGCAGTGAGACGTGACTGTCGCAGTGAGACGTGGTCACGTGACTGTTGCAGTGAGGCGTGACTCTCGCAGTGAGGCGTGACTGTCGCAGTGAGACGTGACTGTCGCAGTGAAACGTGACTGTCGCAGTGAGACGTGACTGTCGCAGTGAGGCGTGACTGTCGCAGTGAGACGTGACTGTCGCAGTGAGGCGTGACTGTCGCAGTGAGACGTGACTGTCGCAGTGAAACGTGACTGTCGCAGTGGGACGTGACTGTTGCAGTGATACGTGACTGCCGCAGTGAGACGTGACTGTCGCAGTGAGACGTGACTGTCGCAGTGAGACGTGACTGTCGCAGTGGGACGTGACTGTCGCAGTGAGGCGTGACTGTCGTAGTGAGACGTGACTGTCGCAGTGAGGCGTGACTGTCGCAGTGAGACGTGACTGTCGCAGTGAGACGTAACTGTCGCAGTGATACGTGACTGTCGCAGTGAGGCGTGACTGTCGTAGTGAGACGTGACTGTCGCAGTGAAACGTGACTGTCGCAGTGGGACGTGACTGTCGCAGTGATACGTGACTGTCGCAGTGAGACGTGACTGTCGCAGTGAGGCGTGACTATCGCAGTGAGACGTGACTGTCGCAGTGAGGCGTGACTGTCGCAGTGACTGCCTCAGTGAGACGTGACTGTCGCAGTGAGACGTGACTGTCGCAGTGAGACGCGACTGTCGCAGTGAGACGTGACTGTCGCAGTGATACATGACTGTCGCAGTGAGACGTGACTGTCGCAGTGAGGCGTGACTGTCGCAGTGATACGTGACTGTCTCAGTGAGACGTGACTGTCGCAGTGACTATCGCAGTGAGACGTGACTGTCGCAGTGAGACGTGAGTGTCGCAGTGAGACGTGATTGTCGCAGTGAGACGTGACTGTCGCAGTGAGGCGTGACTGTCGCAGTGATATGTGACTGTCTCAGTGAGACGTGACTGTCGCAGTGACTGTCGCAGTGAGACGTGACTGTCGCAGTGAGGCGTGACTGTCGCAGTGAGACGTGACTGTCGCAGTGAAACGTGACTGTCGCAGTGAGACGTGACTGTCGCAGTGAGACGTGACTTTCGCAGTGATACGTGACTGTCGCAGTGAGACGTGACTGTCGCAGTGACACGTGACTGTCACAGTGAGACGTGACTGTCGCAGTGAGACGTGACTGTCGCAGTGAGACGTGACTGTCGCAGTGAGACGTGCCTGTCGCAGTGAGACGTGACTGTCGCAGTGAGACGTGACTGTCGCAGTGAAACGTGACTGTCGCAGTGAGACGTGGCTGTGGCAGTGAGACGTGACTGTCGCATTGATACGTGGTCACGTGACTGTCGCAGTGAGACGTGACTGTCGCAGTGCGACGTGACTGTCGCAGTGCGACGTGACTGTGGCAGTGAGACGTGACTGTCGCAGTGAGACGTGACTGTCGCAGTGAGGCGTGACTGTCGCAGTGAGACGTGACTGTCGCAGTGAGACGTGACTGTCGCAGTGAGGCGTGACTGTCGCAGTAAGACGTGACTGTCGCAGTGACTGTCGCAGTGAGACGTGACTGTCGCAGTGAGACGTGATTGTCGCAGTGAGACGTGACTGTCACAGTGATACGTGGTCACGTGACTGTCGCAGTGAGACGTGAGTGTCGCAGTGAGACGTGACTGTCACAGTGATACGTGGTCACGTGACTTTCGCAGTGAGACGTGACTGTCGCAGTGAGGCGTGACTGTCGCAGTGAGACGTGACTGTCGCAGTGAGACGTGACTGTCGCAGTGAGACGTGACTGTCGCAGTGAGACGTGACTGTCGCAGTGATACGTGACTGTCGCAGTGAGACGTGGTCACGTGACTTTCGCAGTGAGACGTGACTGTCGCAGTGAGACGTGGTCACGTGACTGTTGCAGTGAGACGTGCTTGTCGCAGTGAGACGTGACTGTCGCAGTGATACGTGGTCACGTGACTGTCGCAGTGAGACGTGACTGTCGCAGTGACTTTCGCAGTGAGACGTGACTGTCGCAGTGAGGCGTGACTGTCGCAGTGAGGCGTGACTGTCGCAGTGAGACATGACTGTCGCAGTGAGACGTGACTGTCGCAGTGAGACGTGACTGTCGCAGTGATACGTGACCTGTCTCAGTGAGACGTGAGTGTCGCAGTGATACGTGACTGTCGCAGTGAAACATGACTGTCGCAGTGACTTCCGCAGTGAGACGTGACTGTCGCAGTGAGACGTGACTGTCGCAGTGAGACGTAACTGTCGCAGTGCGGCGTGACTGTCGCAGTGAGACGTGACTGTCGCAGTGAGACGTGAGTGTCGCAGTGACTGTCGCAGTGAGACGTGACTGTCGCAGTGAGACGTGACTGTCGCAGTGGGACGTGACTGTCGCAGTGAGGCGTGACTGTCGCAGTGAGACGTGACTGTCGCAGTGAGACGTGACTGTCGCAGTGAGACGTGACTGTCGCAGTGAGGCGTACCTGTCGCAGTGAGACGTGACTGTCGCAGTGAGACGTGACTGTCGCAGTGAAACGTGACTGTCGCAGTGGGACGTGACTGTCGCAGTGATACGTGACTGTCGCAGTGAGACGTGACTGTCACAGTGAGACGTGACTGTCACAGTGAGACGTGACTGTCGCAGTGAGGCGTGACTGTCGCAGTGACTGCCGCAGTGAGACGTGACTGTCGCAGTGAGACGCGACTGTCGCAGTGAGACGTGACTGTCGCAGTGATACATGACTGTCGCAGTGAGACGTGACTGTCACAGTGAGACGTGACTGTCGCAGTGAGGCGTGACTATCGCAGTGAGACGTGACTGTCGCAGTGAGGCGTGACTGTCGCAGTGAGACGCGACTGTCGCAGTGAGACGTGACTGTCGCAGTGATACATGACTGTCGCAGTGATACGTGACTGTCGCAGTGAGTGTCGCATGTAATTGTTTCAGAAATAACTCGCGTATTTATCAACCGATTGCAATGATACTTTCAGTAACCTACTTTTGACCAATTTGACACATACTCTGTCTTCAGTTCTCTCCTCCATGACCCGTGACCTATGCCCTGTTTCTCAAGGTCATGCCAGGTGTAACTGGCGTCCCGTAGTATCGGTGTTTGTAACTTGTGTAGTTTCCGAGTGTTAGTTGCTCAGGAGCATATGCACAGGTGTCAACAGGTGACATTTATGGTTTCCACTGAGATTGTGACCTCATTTGACCTTTTCAGAGGTCAACCGAGGTCACTGACCTCCGATGACCTGCTATTGCTTTGTTTGCCCTATGGCAGTTTCTAGGACATTTTGTGACGCCGATGTCATTTTTTTTTAATCCATTTTGCTTCGCTCGGCTTCGCTCGGCTTCGCTCGGCTTCGCTCGGCTTCGCTCGGCTTCACTCGGCTTCGCTCGGCTTCGCTCGGCTTCGCTCGGCTTCGCTCGGCTTCGCTCGGCTTCGCTCGGCTTCGCTCGGCTTCGCTCGGCTTCGCTCGGCTTCGCTCGGCTTCGCTCGGCTTCGCTTGTGAAACGCCCATCCAGGCGTCTAACTGAAAGTATTTTGCTTGATATGCGGCGACAATCCTTACCGGGGCATTTTCTTCGTGCGACAGAAATTGACCTAGATTCGTAGTGAGCGACAAATCTCGCCATTTATAGACCTCTGGCCGGCCGCAATAGCCACAGTTGATGTGGATGACCTTTAATAAAGTATTACTACTACATCCTGGAACGTGGCACGGGGAATCGTTTGAGAGCATTTTTGTCGCGATCGAACGGCAACTTTGGGCGCTGCAGCGTTCCCCGTCCTTTGACCTTGAAGGTCTCGGGGCACAACTCTGAAAATTATTGACATCCTGGAATGTGGCACGAGGTATCGTTTGAGACCATTTTGGTCGCGATCGGACGGTAACTTTGGGCGCTACAGCGTTCCCTTCCTTTGACCTTGAATTTAACCTCGAAGGAGACCTGTAAGGTCAAAATGGACCTGATTTTTGTAAACAGGAGGTTCGATTTGACATTGGGACCAAATGGCGTAAAACTCGGTGACCAACGCTGATAACTGAATCTGACGCTGTGGCTAACCTTGAGCGGTCATTTTCAGGTGAGAGTATTATTGCTGTGAATAATACAACTGTGCACTCCTTACGTCACTCGTCGAGTTAGCCTGCTGCGGGCGATGACGTGTCGCGTGTGCATTGGTCATTGCCGTTACTTCACTCGCCACATCAACTTCACGACCATATCCTCTTCATCTCCACGCGACAGCCCCCGTCACCCCGCGCCAGACCTCGCCACATCAACTTCACGACCATATCCTCTTCACCTTCACGCGACAGCCCCCGTCACCCCGCGCCAGACCTCGCCACATCAACTTCGCGACCATATCCTCTTCATCTCCACGCGACAGCCCCCGTCACCCCGCGCCAGACCTCGCCACATCAACTTCACGACCATATCCTCTTCATCTCCACGCGACAGCCCCCGTCATCCCGCGCCACATCAACTTCACGACCATATCCTCTTCATCTCCACGCGACAGCCCCCGTCACCCCGCGCCAGACCTCGCCACATCAACTTCGCGACCATATCCTCTTCACCTTCACGCGACAGCCCCCGTCACCCCGCGCCAGACCTCGCCACATCAACTTCACGACCATATCCTCTTCACCTTCACGCGACAGCCCCCGTCACCCCGCGCCAGACCTCGCCACATCAACTTCGCGACCATATCCTCTTCATCTCCACGCGACAGCCCCCGTCACCCCGCGCCAGACCTCGCCACATCAACTTCACGACCATATCCTCTTCATCTCCACGCGACAGCCCCCGTCACCCCGCGCCAGACCTCGCCACATCAACTTCGCGACCATATCCTCTTCACCTTCACGCGACAGCCCCCGTCACCCCGCGCCAGACCTCGCCACATCAACTTCACAACCATATCCTCTTCATCTCCACGCGACAGCCCCCGTCACCCCGCGCCAGACCTCGCCACATCAACTTCGCGACCATATCATCTTCATCTCCACGCGACAGCCCCCGTCACCCCGCGCCAGACCTCGCCACATCAACTTCGCGACCATATCCTCTTCATCTCCACGCGACAGCCCCCGTCACCCCGCGCCAGACCTCGCCACATCAACTTCGCGACCATATCCTCTTCATCTCCACGCGACAGCCCCCGTCACCCCGCGCCAGACCTCGCCACATCAACTTCGCGACCATATCCTCTTCATCTCCACGCGACAGCCCCCGTCACCCCGCGCCAGACCTCGCCACATCAACTTCGCGACCATATCCTCTTCACCTTCACGCGACAGCCCCCGTCACCCCGCGCCAGACCTCGCCACATCAACTTCGCGACCATATCCTCTTCATCTCCACGCGACAGCCCCCGTCACCCCGCGCCAGACCTCGCCACATCAACTTCACGACCATATCCTCTTCATCTCCACGCGACAGCCCCCGTCACCCCGCGGCAGACCTCGCCACATCAACTTCGCGACCATATCCTCTTCACCTTCACGCGACAGCCCCCGTCACCCCGCGCCAGACCTCGCCACATCAACTTCACGACCATATCCTCTTCATCTCCACGCGACAGCCCCCGTCACCCCGCGCCAGACCTCGCCACATCAACTTCACGACCATATCCTCTTCATCTCCACGCGACAGCCCCCGTCACCCCGCGGCAGACCTCGCCACATCAACTTCGCGACCATATCCTCTTCACCTTCACGCGACAGCCCCCGTCACCCCGCGCCAGACCTCGCCACATCAACTTCACGACCATATCCTCTTCATCTTCACGCGACAGCCCCCGTCACCCCGCGCCAGACCTCGCCACATCAACTTCACGACCATATCCTCTTCATCTTCACGCGACAGCCCCCGTCACCCCGCGCCAGACCTCGCCACATCAACTTCACGACCATATCCTCTTCACCTTCACGCGACAGCCCCCGTCACCCCGCGCCAGACCTCGCCACATCAACTTCGCGACCATATCCTCTTCATCTCCACGCGACAGCCCCCGTCACCCCGCGCCAGACCTCGCCACATCAACTTCACGACCATATCCTCTTCACCTTCACGCGACAGCCCCCGTCACCCCGCGCCAGACCTCGCCACATCAACTTCGCGACCATATCCTCTTCATCTCCACGCGACAGCCCCCGTCACCCCGCGCCAGACCTCGCCACATCAACTTCGCGACCATATCCTCTTCATCTCCACGCGACAGCCCCCGTCACCCCGCGCCAGACCTCGCCACATCAACTTCACGACCATATCCTCTTCATCTCCACGCGACAGCCCCCGTCACCCCGCGCCAGACCTCGCCACATCAACTTCGCGACCATATCCTCTTCATCTCCACGCGACAGCCCCCGTCACCCCGCGCCAGACCTCGCCACATCAACTTCACGACCATATCCTCTTCATCTCCACGCGACAGCCCCCGTCACCCCGCGCCAGACCTCGCCACATCAACTTCGCGACCATATCCTCTTCATCTCCACGCGACAGCCCCCGTCACCCCGCGCCAGACCTCGCCACATCAACTTCGCGACCATATCCTCTTCACCTTCACGCGACAGCCCCCGTCACCCCGCGGCAGACCTCGCCACATCAACTTCGCGACCATATCCTCTTCACCTTCACGCGACAGCCCCCGTCACCCCGCGCCAGACCTCGGCACATCAACTTCGCGACCATATCCTCTTCACTTCACGCGACAGCCCCCGTCACCCCGCGCCAGACCTCGCCACATCAACTTCGCGACCATATCCTCTTCACCTTCACGCGACAGCCCCCGTCACCCCGCGCCAGACTTCGCCACATCAACTTCACGACCATATCCTCTTCACCTTCACGCGACAGCCCCCGTCACCCCGCGCCAGACCTCGCCACATCAACTTCACGACCATATCCTCTTCATCTCCACGCGACAGCCCCCGTCACCCCGCACCAGACTTCGCCACATCAACTTCGCGACCATATCCTCTTCATCTCCACGCGACAGCCCCCGTCACCCCGCGCCAGACCTCGCCACATCAACTTCGCGACCATATCCTCTTCATCTCCACGCGACAGCCCCCGTCACCCCGCGCCAGACTTCGCCACATCAACTTCACGACCATATCCTCTTCATCTCCACGCGACAGCCCCCGTCACCCCGCGCCAGACTTCGCCACATCAACTTCGCGACCATATCCTCTTCATCTCCACGCGACAGCCCCCGTCACCCCGCGCCAGACCTCGCCACATCAACTTCGCGACCATATCCTCTTTCATCTCCACGCGACAGCCCCCGTCACCCCGCGCCAGACTTCGCCACATCAACTTCACGACCATATCCTCTTCATCTCCACGCGACAGCCCCCGTCACCCCGCGCCAGACTTCGCCACATCAACTTCGCGACCATATCCTCTTCATCTCCACGCGACAGCCCCCGTCACCCCGCGCCAGACCTCGCCACATCAACTTCACGACCATATCCTCTTCATCTTCACGCGACAGCCCCCGTCACCCCGCGCCAGACCTCGCCACATCAACTTCACGACCATATCCTCTTCACCTTCACGCGACAGCCCCCGTCACCCCGCGCCAGACCTCGCCACATCAACTTCACGACCATATCCTCTTCACCTTCACGCGACAGCCCCCGTCACCCCGCGCCAGACCTCGCCACATCAACTTCACGACCATATCCTCTTCATCTTCACGCGACAGCCCCCGTCACCCCGCGCCAGACCTCGCCACATCAACTTCACGACCATATCCTCTTCACCTTCACGCGACAGCCCCCGTCACCCCGCGGCAGATGCACACTAGTTTTCCGGTATTGTATTAACACAATACGCACGTTCAGCCGACGTTCCGACCTGCGGGCCGGTGCAGGGGTGGCCGGCCCGTCTCGGGGCGCTGTGAGGCGGGTCTGCCACCCCGGACCCGGCCCGGCGCCGCCCCCTCAGCTGCCGCGCAGTAGACGCACGTTCCACGCTCTCTAGTCATCGAAGCCAAATAACACACACACACGGGTATGTCTACACTCGAAGCGCCGCGAGTGTGACATCACCGGGGCACCAATGACGTCACGCGCGCGGCACCCACGTGCGATGTAACAACAGACACGAACTCAAAGCCCTCAACGCAGCCTGCATTAACGGGCGCACGCCAGATCACATTCACACCCATACCTAGAACATTACAGCCGCGTCACTATCATTACAGTCGCGTCACTATCACTATCAGTCACATCACTATCAGTCACGTCACTATCAAACCACGCCACGTCACTATCAGTCGCGTCACTATCAAACTACACTCACATCACCATCAGTCACGTCACTATCAAACCACGCCACATCACTATCAGTCGCGTCACTATCAAACCACGCTCACATCACCGGCAGCAAGCACCAGTCTCCCGCGCCCTGCATGAACACGGCTACGCTCCAGACCCAGCCAAGCTGGACGTACCCCATCCTCTGCTATAACTACGTCTGTTGGCGGCGACACAGTCCTCGTCACAGCTCTCGTAGTGAAGAACACAGCGGCTCACCAACACTGGCCTGGTGTGAATAACGCAATTCCCTATCCGCATCGAGTGAGTTGACCGACCACCAGCTTCTCAGCTGACTTTCTCAGCTGATGTCAGTCGGCTGACTTTATCAGCTGATGTCAGTCAGCTGACTGACGTGTACCTGGTGACTGAGCGTGGTATCCCGGGACCTCAGGCGACACACGCCGTCCCTCAGAGTACTCTCCGAGAGCAGTACGGTCAGCGGCACACCAGCGCCATCTGTGTGGTACAGCGCCGCCGTCTGCCACCTCTCCTCCTCCTCTGTAGGGGAGAGGGGTAACATTACAGCAGCACGGTCAGGGGCACACCAGCGCCATCTGTGTGGTACAGCGCCGCCGTCTGCCACCTCCCCTCCTCCTCTGTAGGGGAGAGGGGTAACATTACAGCAGCACGGTCAGGGGCACACCAGCGCCATCTGTGTGGTACAGCGCCGCCGTCTGCCACCTCCCCTCCTCCTCTGTAGGGGAGAGGGGTAACATTACAGCAGCACGGTCAGGGGCACACCAGCGCCATCTGTGTGGTACAGCGCCGCCGTCTGCCACCTCTCCTCCTCCTCTGTAGGGGAGAGGGGTAACATTACAGCAGCACGGTCAGGGGCACACCAGCGCCATCTGTGTGGTACAGCGCCGCCGTCTGCCACCTCTCCTCCTCTGTAGGGGAGAGGGGTAACATTACAGCAGCACGGTCAGGGGCACACCAGCGCCATCTGTGTGGTACAGCGCCGCCGTCTGCCACCTCTCCTCCTCTGTAGGGGAGAGGGGTAACATTACAGCAGCACGGTCAGGGGCACACCAGCGCCATCTGTGTGGTACAGCGCCGCCGTCTGCCACCTCTCCTCCTCTGTAGGGGAGAGGGGTAACATTACAGCAGCACGGTCAGGGGCACACCAGCGCCATCTGTGTGGTACAGCGCCGCCGTCTGCCACCTCTCCTCCTCCTCTGTAGGGGAGAGGGGTAACATTACAGCAGCACGGTCAGGGGCACACCAGCGCCATCTGTGTGGTACAGCGCCGCCGTCTGCCACCTCCCCTCCTCCTCTGTAGGGGAGAGGGGTAACATTACAGCAGCACGGTCAGGGGCACACCAGCGCCATCTGTGTGGTACAGCGCCGCCGTCTGCCACCTCTCCTCCTCCTCTGTAGGGGAGAGGGGTAACATTACAGCAGCACGGTCAGGGGCACACCAGCGCCATCTGTGTGGTACAGCGCCGCCGTCTGCCACCTCTCCTCCTCTGTAGGGGAGAGGGGTAACATTACAGCAGCACGGTCAGGGGCACACCAGCGCCATCTGTGTGGTACAGCGCCGCCGTCTGCCACCTCTCCTCCTCTGTAGGGGAGAGGGGTAACATTACAGCAGCACGGTCAGGGGCACACCAGCGCCATCTGTGTGGTACAGCGCCGCCGTCTGCCACCTCTCCTCCTCCTCTGTAGGGGAGAGGGGTAACATTACAGCAGCACGGTCAGGGGCACACCAGCGCCATCTGTGTGGTACAGCGCCGCCGTCTGCCACCTCTCCTCCTCTGTAGGGGAGAGGGGTAACATTACAGCAGCACGGTCAGGGGCACACCAGCGCCATCTGTGTGGTACAGCGCCGCCGTCTGCCACCTCTCCTCCTCTGTAGGGGAGAGGGGTAACATTACAGCAGCACGGTCAGGGGCACACCAGCGCCATCTGTGTGGTACAGCGCCGCCGTCTGCCACCTCTCCTCCTCTGTAGGGGAGAGGGGTAACATTACAGCAGCACGGTCAGGGGCACACCAGCGCCATCTGTGTGGTACAGCGCCGCCGTCTGCCACCTCTCCTCCTCTGTAGGGGAGAGGGGTAACATTACAGCAGCACGGTCAGGGGCACACCAGCGCCATCTGTGTGGTACAGCGCCGCCGTCTGCCACCTCTCCTCCTCTGTAGGGGAGAGGGGTAACATTACAGCAGCACGGTCAGGGGCACACCAGTGCCATCTGTGTGGTACAGCGCCGCCGTCTGCCACCTCCCCTCCTCTGTAGGGGAGAGGGGTAACATTACAGCAGCACGGTCAGGGGCACACTAGCGCCATCTGTGTGGTACAGCGCCGCCGTCTGCCACCTCTCCTCCTCTGTAGGGGAGAGGGGTAACATTACAGCAGCACGGTCAGGGGCACACCAGCGCCATCTGTGTGGTACAGCGCCGCCGTCTGCCACCTCTCCTCCTCCTCTGTAGGGGAGAGGGGTAACATTACAGCAGCACGGTCAGGGGCACACCAGCGCCATCTGTGTGGTACAGCGCCGCCGTCTGCCACCTCTCCTCCTCTGTAGGGGAGAGGGGTAACATTACAGCAGCACGGTCAGGGGCACACCAGCGCCATCTGTGTGGTACAGCGCCGCCGTCTGCCACCTCTCCTCCTCTGTAGGGGAGAGGGGTAACATTACAGCAGCACGGTCAGCGGCACACCAGCGCCATCTGTGTGGTACAGCGCCGCCGTCTGCCACCTCTCCTCCTCTGTAGGGGAGAGGGGTAACATTACAGCAGCACGGTCAGGGGCACACCAGCGCCATCTGTGTGGTACAGCGCCGCCGTCTGCCACCTCTCCTCCTCTGTAGGGGAGAGGGGTAACATTACAGCAGCACGGTCAGGGGCACACCAGCGCCATCTGTGTGGTACAGCGCCGCCGTCTGCCACCTCTCCTCCTCTGTAGGGGAGAGGGGTAACATTACAGCAGCACGGTCAGGGGCACACCAGCGCCATCTGTGTGGTACAGCGCCGCCGTCTGCCACCTCTCCTCCTCTGTAGGGGAGAGGGGTAACATTACAGCAGCACGGTCAGGGGCACACCAGCGCCATCTGTGTGGTACAGCGCCGCCGTCTGCCACCTCTCCTCCTCTGTAGGGGAGAGGGGTAACATCACAGCAGCACGGTCAGGGGCACACCAGCGCCATCTGTGTGGTACAGCGCCGCCGTCTGCCACCTCTCCTCCTCTGTAGGGGAGAGGGGTAACATTACAGCAGCACGGTCAGGGGCACACCAGCGCCATCTGTGTGGTACAGCGCCGCCGTCTGCCACCTCTCCTCCTCCTCTGTAGGGGAGAGGGGTAACATTACAGCAGCACGGTCAGGGGCACACCAGCGCCATCTGTGTGGTACAGCGCCGCCGTCTGCCACCTCTCCTCCTCTGTAGGGGAGAGGGGTAACATTACAGCAGCACGGTCAGGGGCACACCAGCGCCATCTGTGTGGTACAGCGCCGCCGTCTGCCACCTCTCCTCCTCTGTAGGGGAGAGGGGTAACATTACAGCAGCACGGTCAGGGGCACACCAGCGCCATCTGTGTGGTACAGCGCCGCCGTCTGCCACCTCTCCTCTGTAGGGGAGAGGGGTAACATTACAGCAGCACGGTCAGGGGCACACCAGCGCCATCTGTGTGGTACAGCGCCGCCGTCTGCCACCTCTCCTCTGTAGGGGAGAGGGGTAACATTACAGCAGCACGGTCAGGGGCACACCAGCGCCATCTGTGTGGTACAGCGCCGCCGTCTGCCACCTCTCCTCCTCCTCTGTAGGGGAGAGGGGTAACATTACAGCAGCACGGTCAGGGGCACACCAGCGCCATCTGTGTGGTACAGCGCCGCCGTCTGCCACCTCTCCTCCTCCTCTGTAGGGGAGAGGGGTAACATTACAGTAGCACGGTCAGCGGCACACCAGCGCCATCTGTGTGGTACAGCGCCGCCGTCTGCCACCTCTCCTCCTCTGTAGGGGAGAGGGGTAACATTACAGCAGCACGGTCAGGGGCACACCAGCGCCATCTGTGTGGTACAGCGCCGCCGTCTGCCACCTCTCCTCCTCCTCTGTAGGGGAGAGGGGTAACATTACAGCAGCACGGTCAGGGGCACACCAGCGCCATCTGTGTGGTACAGCGCCGCCGTCTGCCACCTCTCCTCCTCTGTAGGGGAGAGGGGTAACATTACAGCAGCACGGTCAGGGGCACACCAGCGCCATCTGTGTGGTACAGCGCCGCCGTCTGCCACCTCTCCTCTTCTGTAGGGGAGAGGGGTAACATTACAGCAGCACGGTCAGGGGCACACCAGCGCCATCTGTGTGGTACAGCGCCGCCGTCTGCCACCTCTCCTCTGTAGGGGAGAGGGGTAACATTACAGCAGCACGGTCAGGGGCACACCAGCGCCATCTATGTGGTACAGCGCCGCCGTCTGCCACCTCTCCTCCTCCTCTGTAGGGGAGAGGGGTAACATTACAGCAGCACGGTCAGGGGCACACCAGCGCCATCTGTGTGGTACAGCGCCGCCGTCTGCCACCTCTCCTCCTCCTCTGTAGGGGAGAGGGGTAACATTACAGCAGCACGGTCAGCGGCACACCAGCGCCATCTGTGTGGTACAGCGCCGCCGTCTGCCACCTCTCCTCCTCTGTAGGGGAGAGGGGTAACATTACAGCAGCACGGTCAGGGGCACACCAGCGCCATCTGTGTGGTACAGCGCCGCCGTCTGCCACCTCTCCTCCTCTGTAGGGGAGAGGGGTAACATTACAGCAGCACGGTCAGGGGCACACCAGCGCCATCTGTGTGGTACAGCGCCGCCGTCTGCCACCTCTCCTCCTCCTCTGTAGGGGAGAGGGGTAACATTACAGCAGCACGGTCAGGGGCACACCAGCGCCATCTGTGTGGTACAGCGCCGCCGTCTGCCACCTCTCCTCCTCTGTAGGGGAGAGGGGTAACATTACAGCAGCACGGTCAGGGGCACACCAGCGCCATCTGTGTGGTACAGCGCCGCCGTCTGCCACCTCTCCTCCTCTGTAGGGGAGAGGGGTAACATTACAGCAGCACGGTCAGGGGCACACCAGCGCCATCTGTGTGGTACAGCGCCGCCGTCTGCCACCTCTCCTCCTCTGTAGGGGAGAGGGGTAACATTACAGCAGCACGGTCAGGGGCACACCAGCGCCATCTGTGTGGTACAGCGCCGCCGTCTGCCACCTCTCCTCCTCTGTAGGGGAGAGGGGTAACATTACAGCAGCACGGTCAGGGGCACACCAGCGCCATCTGTGTGGTACAGCGCCGCCGTCTGCCACCTCTCCTCCTCTGTAGGGGAGAGGGGTAACATTACAGCAGCACGGTCAGGGGCACACCAGCGCCATCTGTGTGGTACAGCGCCGCCGTCTGCCACCTCTCCTCTGTAGGGGAGAGGGGTAACATTACAGCAGCACGGTCAGGGGCACACCAGCGCCATCTGTGTGGTACAGCGCCGCCGTCTGCCACCTCTCCTCCTCCTCTGTAGGGGAGAGGGGTAACATTACAGCAGCACGGTCAGGGGCACACCAGCGCCATCTGTGTGGTACAGCGCCGCCGTCTGCCACCTCTCCTCCTCCTCTGTAGGGGAGAGGGGTAACATTACAGCAGCACGGTCAGCGGCACACCAGCGCCATCTGTGTGGTACAGCGCCGCCGTCTGCCACCTCTCCTCCTCTGTAGGGGAGAGGGGTAACATTACAGCAGCACGGTCAGGGGCACACCAGCGCCATCTGTGTGGTACAGCGCCGCCGTCTGCCACCTCTCCTCCTCCTCTGTAGGGGAGAGGGGTAACATTACAGCAGCACGGTCAGGGGCACACCAGCGCCATCTGTGTGGTACAGCGCCGCCGTCTGCCACCTCTCCTCCTCTGTAGGGGAGAGGGGTAACATTACAGCAGCACGGTCAGGGGCACACCAGCGCCATCTGTGTGGTACAGCGCCGCCGTCTGCCACCTCTCCTCCTCTGTAGGGGAGAGGGGTAACATTACAGCAGCACGGTCAGGGGCACACCAGCGCCATCTGTGTGGTACAGCGCCGCCGTCTGCCACCTCTCCTCTGTAGGGGAGAGGGGTAACATTACAGCAGCACGGTCAGGGGCACACCAGCGCCATCTGTGTGGTACAGCGCCGCCGTCTGCCACCTCTCCTCCTCCTCTGTAGGGGAGAGGGGTAACATTACAGCAGCACGGTCAGGGGCACACCAGCGCCATCTGTGTGGTACAGCGCCGCCGTCTGCCACCTCTCCTCCTCCTCTGTAGGGGAGAGGGGTAACATTACAGCAGCACGGTCAGCGGCACACCAGCGCCATCTGTGTGGTACAGCGCCGCCGTCTGCCACCTCTCCTCCTCTGTAGGGGAGAGGGGTAACATTACAGCAGCACGGTCAGGGGCACACCAGCGCCATCTGTGTGGTACAGCGCCGCCGTCTGCCACCTCTCCTCCTCTGTAGGGGAGAGGGGTAACATTACAGCAGCACGGTCAGGGGCACACCAGCGCCATCTGTGTGGTACAGCGCCGCCGTCTGCCACCTCTCCTCCTCCTCTGTAGGGGAGAGGGGTAACATTACAGCAGCACGGTCAGGGGCACACCAGCGCCATCTGTGTGGTACAGCGCCGCCGTCTGCCACCTCTCCTCCTCTGTAGGGGAGAGGGGTAACATTACAGCAGCACGGTCAGGGGCACACCAGCGCCATCTGTGTGGTACAGCGCCGCCGTCTGCCACCTCTCCTCCTCTGTAGGGGAGAGGGGTAACATTACAGCAGCACGGTCAGGGGCACACCAGCGCCATCTGTGTGGTACAGCGCCGCCGTCTGCCACCTCTCCTCCTCTGTAGGGGAGAGGGGTAACATTACAGCAGCACGGTCAGGGGCACACCAGCGCCATCTGTGTGGTACAGCGCCGCCGTCTGCCACCTCCCCTCCTCCTCTGTAGGGGAGAGGGGTAACATTACAGCAGCACGGTCAGGGGCACACCAGCGCCATCTGTGTGGTACAGCGCCGCCGTCTGCCACCTCTCCTCCTCTGTATGGGAGAGGGGTAACATTACAGCAGCACGGTCAGGGGCACACCAGCGCCATCTGTGTGGTACAGCGCCGCCGTCTGCCACCTCTCCTCCTCTGTAGGGGAGAGGGGTAACATTACAGCAGCACGGTCAGGGGCACACCAGCGCCATCTGTGTGGTACAGCGCCGCCGTCTGCCACCTCTCCTCCTCTGTAGGGGAGAGGGGTAACATTACAGCAGCACGGTCAGGGGCACACCAGCGCCATCTGTGTGGTACAGCGCCGCCGTCTGCCACCTCCCCTCCTCCTCTGTAGGGGAGAGGGGTAACATTACAGCAGCACGGTCAGGGGCACACCAGCGCCATCTGTGTGGTACAGCGCCGCCGTCTGCCACCTCTCCTCCTCTGTAGGGGAGAGGGGTAACATTACAGCAGCACGGTCAGGGGCACACCAGCGCCATCTGTGTGGTACAGCGCCGCCGTCTGCCACCTCTCCTCCTCTGTAGGGGAGAGGGGTAACATTACAGCAGCACGGTCAGGGGCACACCAGCGCCATCTGTGTGGTACAGCGCCGCCGTCTGCCACCTCCCCTCCTCCTCTGTAGGGGAGAGGGGTAACATTACAGCAGCACGGTCAGGGGCACACCAGCGCCATCTGTGTGGTACAGCGCCGCCGTCTGCCACCTCTCCTCCTCTGTAGGGGAGAGGGGTAACATTACAGCAGCACGGTCAGGGGCACACCAGCGCCATCTGTGTGGTACAGCGCCGCCGTCTGCCACCTCTCCTCCTCCTCTGTAGGGGAGAGGGGTAACATTACAGCAGCACGGTCAGGGGCACACCAGCGCCATCTGTGTGGTACAGCGCCGCCGTCTGCCACCTCTCCTCCTCTGTAGGGGAGAGGGGTAACATTACAGCAGCACGGTCAGGGGCACACCAGCGCCATCTGTGTGGTACAGCGCCGCCGTCTGCCACCTCCCCTCCTCCTCTGTAGGGGAGAGGGGTAACATTACAGCAGCACGGTCAGGGGCACACCAGCGCCATCTGTGTGGTACAGCGCCGCCGTCTGCCACCTCTCCTCCTCTGTAGGGGAGAGGGGTAACATTACAGCAGCACGGTCAGGGGCACACCAGCGCCATCTGTGTGGTACAGCGCCGCCGTCTGCCACCTCTCCTCCTCTGTAGGGGAGAGGGGTAACATTACAGCAGCACGGTCAGGGGCACACCAGCGCCATCTGTGTGGTACAGCGCCGCCGTCTGCCACCTCTCCTCCTCTGTAGGGGAGAGGGGTAACATTACAGCAGCACGGTCAGGGGCACACCAGCGCCATCTGTGTGGTACAGCGCCGCCGTCTGCCACCTCTCCTCCTCTGTAGGGGAGAGGGGTAACATTACAGCAGCACGGTCAGGGGCACACCAGCGCCATCTGTGTGGTACAGCGCCGCCGTCTGCCACCTCTCCTCCTCTGTAGGGGAGAGGGGTAACATTACAGCAGCACGGTCAGGGGCACACCAGCGCCATCTGTGTGGTACAGCGCCGCCGTCTGCCACCTCTCCTCCTCTGTAGGGGAGAGGGGTAACATTACAGCAGCACGGTCAGGGGCACACCAGCGCCATCTGTGTGGTACAGCGCCGCCGTCTGCCACCTCCCCTCCTCCTCTGTAGGGGAGAGGGGTAACATTACAGCAGCACGGTCAGGGGCACACCAGCGCCATCTGTGTGGTACAGCGCCGCCGTCTGCCACCTCTCCTCCTCTGTATGGGAGAGGGGTAACATTACAGCAGCACGGTCAGGGGCACACCAGCGCCATCTGTGTGGTACAGCGCCGCCGTCTGCCACCTCTCCTCCTCTGTAGGGGAGAGGGGTAACATTACAGCAGCACGGTCAGGGGCACACCAGCGCCATCTGTGTGGTACAGCGCCGCCGTCTGCCACCTCTCCTCCTCTGTAGGGGAGAGGGGTAACATTACAGCAGCACGGTCAGGGGCACACCAGCGCCATCTGTGTGGTACAGCGCCGCCGTCTGCCACCTCCCCTCCTCCTCTGTAGGGGAGAGGGGTAACATTACAGCAGCACGGTCAGGGGCACACCAGCGCCATCTGTGTGGTACAGCGCCGCCGTCTGCCACCTCTCCTCCTCTGTAGGGGAGAGGGGTAACATTACAGCAGCACGGTCAGGGGCACACCAGCGCCATCTGTGTGGTACAGCGCCGCCGTCTGCCACCTCTCCTCCTCTGTAGGGGAGAGGGGTAACATTACAGCAGCACGGTCAGGGGCACACCAGCGCCATCTGTGTGGTACAGCGCCGCCGTCTGCCACCTCCCCTCCTCCTCTGTAGGGGAGAGGGGTAACATTACAGCAGCACGGTCAGGGGCACACCAGCGCCATCTGTGTGGTACAGCGCCGCCGTCTGCCACCTCTCCTCCTCTGTAGGGGAGAGGGGTAACATTACAGCAGCACGGTCAGGGGCACACCAGCGCCATCTGTGTGGTACAGCGCCGCCGTCTGCCACCTCTCCTCCTCCTCTGTAGGGGAGAGGGGTAACATTACAGCAGCACGGTCAGGGGCACACCAGCGCCATCTGTGTGGTACAGCGCCGCCGTCTGCCACCTCTCCTCCTCTGTAGGGGAGAGGGGTAACATTACAGCAGCACGGTCAGGGGCACACCAGCGCCATCTGTGTGGTACAGCGCCGCCGTCTGCCACCTCCCCTCCTCCTCTGTAGGGGAGAGGGGTAACATTACAGCAGCACGGTCAGGGGCACACCAGCGCCATCTGTGTGGTACAGCGCCGCCGTCTGCCACCTCTCCTCCTCTGTAGGGGAGAGGGGTAACATTACAGCAGCACGGTCAGGGGCACACCAGCGCCATCTGTGTGGTACAGCGCCGCCGTCTGCCACCTCTCCTCCTCTGTAGGGGAGAGGGGTAACATTACAGCAGCACGGTCAGGGGCACACCAGCGCCATCTGTGTGGTACAGCGCCGCCGTCTGCCACCTCTCCTCCTCTGTAGGGGAGAGGGGTAACATTACAGCAGCACGGTCAGGGGCACACCAGCGCCATCTGTGTGGTACAGCGCCGCCGTCTGCCACCTCTCCTCCTCTGTAGGGGAGAGGGGTAACATTACAGCAGCACGGTCAGGGGCACACCAGCGCCATCTGTGTGGTACAGCGCCGCCGTCTGCCACCTCCCCTCCTCCTCTGTAGGGGAGAGGGGTAACATTACAGCAGCACGGTCAGGGGCACACCAGCGCCATCTGTGTGGTACAGCGCCGCCGTCTGCCACCTCTCCTCTGTAGGGGAGATAGGCAGACAATAAGGTCTGCCTATTGTCTGCCTATCGAAGCATTGGTAGCAACACAATATAAACCTATACCACAGCAAATCACAAACAAAATATCCATGAACAATGTGCATACTTATGTGGCACGAATAGAGTATCCAGGCAGGCGGCTTAACATTGCGGTTGCCGAATCTTCTTTGCAGTCTGAGGCATGTTTCATTCCACGTCTCCTATGTCCATGATGTGCAGTTCATGTCACGTCCTGGTCTCACTAATGTACACACAGAGCCTGATGTACACACAGAGCCTGATGTACACACAGAGCCTGATGTACACACAGAGCCTGATGTACACACAGAGCCTGATGTACACACAGAGCCTGATGTACACACAGAGCCTGATGTACACACAGAGCCTGATGTACACACAGAGCCTGATGTACACACAGAGCCTGATGTACACACATAACATGATGCATACACAGAGCCTGATGTACACACAGAGCCTGATGTACACACAGAGCCTGATGTACACACAGAGCCTGATGTACACACAGATCCTGATGTACACACAGAGCCTGATGTACACACAGAGCCTGATGTACACACAGAGCCTGATGTACACACAGAGCCTGATGTACACACAGAGCCTGATGTACACACATAACATGATGCATACACAGAGCCTGATGTACACACAGAGCCTGATGTACACACAGAGCCTGATGTACACACAGAGCCTGATGTACACACAGAGCCTGATGTACACACATAACATGATGCATACACAGAGCCTGATGTACACACAGAGCCTGATGTACACACAGAGCCTGATGTACACACAGAGCCTGATGTACACACAGAGCCTGATGTACACACAGAGCCTGATGTACACACAGAGCCTGATGTACACACAGAGCCTGATGTACACACAGAGCCTGATGTACACACAGAGCCTGATGTACACACAGAGCCTGATGTACACACAGAGCCTGATGTACACACAGAGCCTGATGTACACACAGAGCCTGATGTACACACAGAGCCTGATGTACACACATAACATGATGCATACACAGAGCCTGATGTACACACAGAGCCTGATGTACACACAGAGCCTGATGTACACACAGAGCCTGATGTACACACAGAGCCTGATGTACACACAGAGCCTGATGTACACACAGAGCCTGATGTACACACAGAGCCTGATGTACACACAGAGCCTGATGTACACACAGAGCCTGATGTACACACAGAGCCTGATGTACACACAGAGCCTGATGTACACACAGAGCCTGATGTACACACAGAGCCTGATGTACACACAGAGCCTGATGTACACACAGAGCCTGATGTACACACAGAGCCTGATGTACACACAGAGCCTGATGTACACACATAACATGATGCATACACAGAGCCTGATGTACACACAGAGCCTGATGTACACACAGAGCCTGATGTACACACAGAGCCTGAGGTATATACAGAGCCTGATGTACACACAGAGCCTGATGTACACACAGAGCCTGATGTACACACAGAGCCTGATGTACACACATAACATGATGCATACACAGAGCCTGATGTACACACAGAGCCTGATGTACACACAGAGCCTGATGTACACACAGAGCCTGATGTACACACAGAGCCTGATGTACACACATAACATGATGCATACACAGAGCCTGATGTACACACAGAGCCTGATGTACACACAGAGCTAGTTTCGTCTGAGGACAATGAGTGAGTATCTGCCCTCCAATGTCACGCGTTGACGTTATCAACACCGTACCTGTGACGGTGGCGTCGGCCGGCTGGACGGCTCCCGTTGCCTCTTCTGCTGAAGAGGGGGTGTCGTCCCCGTGAAGGAGGGGATTCCCCGGCAGTGGAAACACGGCAACACCGGCGGCGCGCAGCTGTAACATCGGGTGACGTCAGTCCGGTGAGACAAACCCGGCGCGGGACGACACTCAAGACAAACCCGGCGCGGGACGACACTCCTCTCACCCGACCGACGCCAGCCCAGCCCACCAGCGTGAGACAAACCCGGCGCAGGACGACACTCAAGACAAACCCGGCGCAGGATGACACTTCTCTCACTGCCGACCTACGCCAGCCCAGCCCACCAGCGTGAGACAAACCCGGCGCAGGACGACACTCAAGACAAACCCGGCGCAGGATGACACTTCTCTCACTGCCGACCTACGCAAGCCCAGCCCACCAGCGTGAGACAAACCCGGCGCAGGACGACACTCCTCTCGCCGCCGACCGACGCCAGCCCAGCCCACCAGCGTGAGACAAACCCGGCGCAGGACGACATTCAAGACAAACCCGGCGCAGGACGACACTCAAGACAAACCCGGCGCAGGACGACACTCCTCTCGCCGCCGACCTACGCCAGCCCAGCCCACCAGCGTGAGACAAACCCGGCGCAGGACGACATTCAAGACAAACCCGGCGCAGGACGACACTCCTCTCGCCGCCGACCTACGCCAGCCCAGCCCACCAGCGTGAGACAAACCCGGCGCAGGACGACACTTCTCTCACTGCCGACCTACGCCAGCCCAGCCCCCCAGCGTGAGACAAACCCGGCGCAGGACGACACTCAAGACAAACCCGGCGCAGGACGACACTTCTCTCACTGCCGACCTACGCCAGCCCAGCCCACCAGCGTGAGACAAACCCGGCGCAGGACGACACTTCTCTCACTGCCGACCGACGCCAGCCCAGCCCACCAGCGTGAGACAAACCCGGCGCAGGACGACATTCAAGACAAACCCGGCGCAGGACGACACTCAAGACAAACCCGGCGCAGGACGACACTCCTCTCGCCGCCGACCGACGCCAGCCCAGCCCCCCAGCGTGAGACAAACCCGGCGCAGGACGACACTTCTCACTGCCGACCGACGCCAGCCCAGCCCACCAGCGTGAGACAAACCCGGCACAGGACGACACTCCTCACACCCGACCTACGCCAGCCCAGCCCCCCAGCGTGAGACAAACCCGGCGCAGGACGACACTTCTCACTGCCGACCTACGCCAGCCCAGCCCACCAGCGTGAGACAAACCCGGCGCAGGACGACACTTCTCTCACTGCCGACCTACGCCAGCCCAGCCCACCAGCGTGAGACAAACCCGGCGCAGGACGACACTCAAGACAAACCCGGCGCAGGACGACACTCCTCTCGCCGCCGACCTACGCCAGCCCAGCCCACCAGCGTGAGACAAACCCGGCGCAGGACGACACTCAAGACAAACCCGGCGCAGGACGACACTTCTCTCACTGCCGACCTACGCCAGCCCAGCCCACCAGCGTGAGACAAACCCGGCGCAGGACGACACTCAAGACAAACCCGGCGCAGGATGACACTTCTCTCACTGCCGACCGACGCCAGCCCAGCCCCCCAGCGTGAGACAAACCCGGCGCAGGACGACACTTCTCTCACTGCCGACCTACGCCAGCCCAGCCCACCAGCGTGAGACAAACCCGGCGCAGGACGACACTTCTCACTGCCGACCGACGCCAGCCCAGCCCACCAGCGTGAGACAAACCCGGCGCAGGACGACACTTCTCACTGCCGACCTACGCCAGCCCAGCCCACCAGCGTGAGACAAACCCGGCGCAGGACGACACTCCTCTCACTGCCGACCTACGCCAGCCCAACCCACCAGCGTGAGACAAACCCGGCGCAGGACGACACTCCTCACTGCCGACCTACGCCAGCCCAGCCCACCAGCGTGAGACAAACCCGGCGCAGGACGACACTTCTCTCACTGCCGACCTACGCCAGCCCAGCCCACCAGCGTGAGACAAACCCGGCGCAGGACGACACTTCTCACTGCCGACCGACGCCAGCCCAGCCCACCAGCGTGAGACAAACCCGGCGCAGGACGACACTTCTCTCACTGCCGACCTACGCCAGCCCAGCCCACCAGCGTGAGACAAACCCGGCGCAGGACGACACTCCTCACACCCGACCTACGCCAGCCCAGCCCACCAGCGTGAGACAAACCCGGCGCAGGACGACACTCCTCACTGCCGACCTACGCCAGCCCAGCCCACCAGCGTGAGACAAACCCGGCGCAGGACGACACTCCTCACTGCCGACCTACGCCAGCCCAGCCCACCAGCGTGAGACAAACCCGGCGCAGGACGACACTCAAGACAAACCCGGCGCAGGACGACACTTCTCTCACTGCCGACCTACGCCAGCCCAGCCCCCCAGCGTGAGACAAACCCGGCGCAGGACGACACTCCTCTCACTGCCGACCTACGCCAGCCCAGCCCCCCAGCGTGAGACAAACCCGGCGCAGGACGACACTCCTCTCACTGCCGACCTACGCCAGCCCAGCCCACCAGCGTGAGACAAACCCGGCGCAGGACGACACTCAAGACAAACCCGGCGCAGGACGACACTTCTCTCACTGCCGACCTACGCCAGCCCAGCCCACCAGCGTGAGACAAACCCGGTGCAGGACGACACTCCTCTCGCCGCCGACCGACGCCAGCCCAGCCCCCCAGCGTGAGACAAACCCGGTGCAGGACGACACTCCTCTCGCCGCCGACCGACGCCAGCCCAGCCCCCCAGCGTGAGACAAACCCGGCGCAGGACGACACTTCTCTCACTGCCGACCGACGCCAGCCCAGCCCACCAGCGTGAGACAAACCCGGCGCAGGACGACACTCCTCACACCCGACCTACGCCAGCCCAGCCCACCAGCGTGAGACAAACCCGGCGCAGGACGACAATACTCTCATCCGACCGACGCCAGCCCAGCCCACCAGCGTGAGACAAACCCGGCGGAGGACGACACTCAAGACAAACCCGGCGCAGGACGACACTCAAGACAAACCCGGCGCAGGATGACACTTCTCTCACTGCCGACCGACGCCAGCCCAGCCCACCAGCGTGAGACAAACCCGGCGCAGGACGACACTCCTCTCACACCCGACCTACGCCAGCCCAGCCCACCAGCGTGAGACAAACCCGGCGCAGGACGACACTCCTCTCACACCCGACCTACGCCAGCCCAGCCCACCAGCGTGAGACAAACCCGGCGCAGGACGACACTCCTCTCACACCCGACCTACGCCAGCCCAGCCCACCAGCGTGAGACAAACCCGGCGCAGGACGACACTTCTCTCACTGCCGACCTACGCCAGCCCAGCCCCCCAGCGTGAGACAAACCCGGCGCAGGACGTCACTTCTCTCACTGCCGACCGACGCCAGCCCAGCCCACCAGCGTGAGACAAACCCGGCGCAGGACGACACTTCTCTCACTGCCGACCTACGCCAGCCCAGCCCACCAGCGTGAGACAAACCCGGCGCAGGACGACACTTCTCTCACTGCCGACCTACGCCAGCCCAGCCCCCCAGCGTGAGACAAACCCGGCGCAGGACGACACTCCTCTCGCCGCCGACCGACGCCAGCCCAGCCCACCAGCGTGAGACAAACCCGGCGCAGGATGACACTTCTCTCACTGCCGACCTACGCCAGCCCAGCCCACCAGCGTGAGACAAACCAGGCGCAGGACGACACTCAAGACAAACCCGGCGCAGGACGACACTTCTCTCACTGCCGACCTACGCCAGCCCAGCCCACCAGCGTGAGACAAACCCGGCGCAGGACGACACTTCTCTCACACCCGACCGACGCCAGCCCAGCCCACCAGCGTGAGACAAACCCGGTGCAGGACGACACTTCTCTCACACCCGACCTACGCCAGCCCAGCCCACCAGCGTGAGACAAACCCGGCGCAGGACGACACTTCTCACTGCCGACCTACGCCAGCCCAGCCCACCAGCGTGAGACAAACCCGGCGCAGGACGACACTTCTCACTGCCGACCGACGCCAGCCCAGCCCACCAGCGTGAGACAAACCCGGCGCAGGACGACACTCAAGACAAACCCGGCGCAGGACGACACTCAAGACAAACCCGGCGCAGGACGACACTTCTCTCACTGCCGACCTACGCCAGCCCAGCCCACCAGCGTGAGACAAACCCGGCGCAGGACGACACTTCTCACTGCCGACCGACGCCAGCCCAGCCCACCAGCGTGAGACAAACCCGGCGCAGGACGACACTTCTCTCACTGCCGACCGACGCCAGCCCAGCCCACCAGCGTGAGACAAACCCGGCGCAGGACGACACTCAAGACAAACCCGGCGCAGGACGACACTTCTCACTGCCGACCGACGCCAGCCCAGCCCACCAGCGTGAGACAAACCCGGCGCAGGACGACACTCAAGACAAACCCGGCGCAGGACGACACTCCTCACTGCCGACCGACGCCAGCCCAGCCCACCAGCGTGAGACAAGCCCGGCGCAGGACGACACTCAAGACAAACCCGGCGCAGGACGACACTCAAGACAAACCCGGCGCAGGACGACACTTCTCTCACTGCCGACCTACGCCAGCCCAGCCCACCAGCGTGAGACAAACCCGGCGCAGGACGACACTCAAGACAAACCCGGCGCAGGACGACACTTCTCTCACTGCCGACCTACGCCAGCCCAGCCCACCAGCGTGAGACAAACCCGGCGCAGGACGACACTTCTCACTGCCGACCGACGCCAGCCCAGCCCACCAGCGTGAGACAAACCCGGCGCAGGACGACACTCCTCTCACTGCCGACCTACGCCAGCCCAGCCCCCCAGCGTGAGACAAACCCGGCGCAGGACGACACTTCTCTCACTGCCGACCGACGCCAGCCCAGCCCCCCAGCGTGAGACAAACCCGGCGCAGGACGACACTTCTCTCACTGCCGACCGACGCCAGCCCAGCCCACCAGCGTGAGACAAACCCGGCGCAGGACGACACTTCTCTCACTGCCGACCGACGCCAGCCCAGCCCACCAGAGTAGATCGCTCCACACCAAATGACGCTCATAGGGTCGGTCAAACACGGATGTTATCAGTGAAATATCAGTGCACCCGAATTTTGGCCTCCTTAGCGAAAGCTTCAGCAATACACTGACCCGGACCCGTCTAGACGAAATAGTAAGCTTAACACCGTTATCATTCCAGTGAAATAATAATACATTAAGTTCCTGTGTACAGTGAACATACTCGTATAATTTAACCCAAAGAAATAATAACACATTCCGATGGAAAATAGCACAGGAGCAGTTCCGTAACAAAGGGAGCTCGCGCCCCCAACCAATGCTGCCCCACATCAGCGGAACATGGCGACGCGAGCCTCACCTGGGTAGAGATGTGCACGGCCAGCGCCCGCAGCTCCTCCGACCAGCTGCTGTGTGTGAGCACGGCCCGGCGGTAGGGGGCGAGCCGCTCCTGCAGTCGGAGGGCGCCTCCGTCCAGCGCGTCACCGCAGACCGCGTACAGCGCCGACTGGAGGCAGACCTCGCAGCTGAGCAGGTGAGGCTGGAATACAGACAGACAGAGATATACAGACAGACATACAGACACCAGACACCAGACACCAGACACCAGACACCAGACACCAGACACCAGACACCAGACACCAGACACAGACAGACAGACAGACAGACAGACAGACAGACAGACAGACAGACAGACAGACAGACAGACAGACAGACAGACAGACAGACAGACAGACAGACAGGCAGACAGACAGACAGACACACATACATACAGACATACAGACATACAGACATACAGACAGACAGACAGACAGACAGACAGACAGACAGACAGACAGACAGACAGACAGACAGACAGACAGACAGACAGACAGACAGACAGACAGACAGACAGACAGACAGACAGACAGACAGACAGACAGACAGACAGACAGACAGACAGACAGACAGACAGACAGACAGACAGACAGACAGACAGACAGACGAACAGACAGACCTCGCAGCTGGGCAGGTGATGCTGGAAAGCAGACAGACAGACAGACAGATACAGAGACAGACAGACAGATACAGACAGACAGACAGACAGACAGACAGACAGACAGACAGACAGACAGACAGACAGACAGACAGACAGACAGACAGACAGACAGACAGACAGACAGACAGACAGACATACAGACAGACAGACAGACAGACAGACAGACAGACAGACAGACAGACAGACAGACAGACAGACAAACAGATACAGACAGACAGACAGACATACATACAGACACACAGACATACAGACAGACAGACAGACAGACAGACAGACAGACAGACAGACAGACAGACAGACAGACAGACAGACAGACAGACAGACAGACAGACAGACAGACAGACAGACAGACAGACAGACAGACAGACAGACAGACAGACAGACAGACAGACAGATACAGACGAACAGACAGACCTCGCAGCTGGGCAGGTGATGCTGGAAAGACAGACAGACAGACAGACATGACGCCTCAGGAGTAACTCTGTGCACTGAACGTTACAATGTCTGTCGTTACACTGTAACGTTACACGTCTGTCGTTACACTGTAACGTTACACGTCTGTCGTTACACTGTAACGTTACAATGTCTGTCGTTACACTGTAACGTTACACGTCTGTCGTTACACTGTAACGTTACAATGTCTGTCGTTACACTGTAACGTTACACGTCTGTCGTTACACTGTAACGTTACAATGTATGTCGTTACACTGTAACGTTACAATGTCTGTCGTTACACTGTAACGTTACAATGTCTGTCGTTACACTGTAACGTTACACGTCTGTCGTTACACTGTAACGTTACACGTCTGTCGTTACACTGTAACGTTACACGTCTGTCGTTACACTGTAACGTTACAATGTCTGTCGTTACACTGTAACGTTACACGTCTGTCGTTACACTGTAACGTTACACGTATGTCGTTACACTGTAACGTTACACGTCTGTCGTTACACTGTAACGTTACACGTCTGTCGTTACACTGTAACGTTACACGTCTGTCGTTACACTGTAACGTTACACGTCTGTCGTTACACTGTAACGTTACATGTCTGTCGTTACACTCTAACGTTACACGTCTGTCGTTACACTGTAACGTTACACGTCTGTCGTTACACTGTAACGTTACACGTCTGTCGTTACACTGTAACGTTACACGTCTGTCGTTACACTGTAACGTTACACGTCTGTCGTTACACTGTAACGTTACACGTCTGTCGTTACACTGTAACGTTACACGTCTGTCGTTACACTGTAACGTTACACGTCTGTCGTTACACTGTAACGTTACAATGTATGTCGTTACACTGTAACGTTACACGTCTGTCGTTACACTGCAACGTTACACGTCTGTCGTTACACTGTAACGTTACAATGTCTGTCGTTACTGTAACGTTACACGTCTGTCGTTACACTGTAACGTTACACGTCTGTCGTTACACTGTAACGTTACACGTCTGTCGTTACACTGTAACGTTACACGTCTGTCGTTACACTGTAACGTTACACGTCTGTCGTTACACTGTAACGTTACACGTCTGTCGTTACACTGTAACGTTACAATGTCTGTCGTTACACTGTAACGTTACAATGTCTGTCGTTACACTGTAACGTTACACGTCTGTCGTTACACTGTAACGTT
>JAXIVJ010004874.1:67500-78872 GCA_036785665.1 Chirona hameri
TGGGAAACTGGGCTCAAGTCTCAGTCTTAAGTACTTCCGTCTTTTGCATAACGTGTTTTTAGTGTCCCAGGGTTCGCCATGGCCCCGATGACGATGGTATCGGTGGCGGGGTATGTAACGTGAATACGCAACAACTTTTGGGGGAGGTTTTACAATATTTTTAGTTTAATTTTGGGAAAAATACCAGTTTTCCTGCCCTAAATCAATGCAGAAATTTCAGATGTTGGGAATTTGGAGGTTCCGCCATACGATTTGTTTTGACAATGTGTCGCATCACAGTCATGTTCCGGCCATTGTTCGGAAAGTCAAGTATCAGTCTATTTTGTATGCTCGTCAGCCTGAGCCATTTGCACCCGCAGATTAAAACAAAACATTGTTTTACACTCAAAGTTTTCATGGAACAAAACTTCTAAGTTCAGAAAAATGGAGAAACGGGCCACTTTTCTGACACTGGTCTGACCTGTCAGTGGCGGAGTCTGACCTGTCAGCGGCGGAGTCTGACCTGTCAGTGGCGGAGTGTGACATGTCAGTGTCGGAGTCTGACCTGTCAGTGGCGGAGTCTGGCTTGTCAGTCTGACCTGTCAGTGGCGGAGTCTGACTTGTCAGTGTCGGAGTGTGACCTGTCAGTGTCGGAGTCTGACCTGTCAGTGGCGGAGTCTGACCTGTCAGTCTGACCTGTCAGTGGCGGAGTCTGGCCTGTCAGTCTGACCTGTCAGTGGCGGAGTCTGACCTGTCAGTGGCGGGGTCTGACCTGTCAGTGGCGGAGTCTGACCTGTCAGCAGTGGCGGAGTCTGACCTGTCAGTGGCGGAGTCTGGCCTGCCAGCCAGCCAGCCGGCAGGGGCGCCGGTAGCACGGGCACGTTCAGACCCAGTTCCACATCCCGCCGCCAGAGGGCAGTGAGGTTCCGCAGCAGGAGATGACCCAGCGGTCCGAGTGTCCTGCCGTCACCACCAGCGTCACTGGCTCTGGTCAGGTAGCTGTGACGAGACAGGTGGCGCAGCAGAGTGTCCCAGCAGACCGGCATGGCTGAGCAGAGGTGCTGTAGAGGTCACAGAGGTCAGAGAGGTCAGAGAGGTCAGAGAGGTCAGAGAGGACTGGACTGCGGTACGGTAATCACACATGAGTCAGGTGGCATGGCTGAGCAGAGGTGTGTACTGCGGTACAGTAATCACACAGCTGTGGCAGGAGAAAGGCATCAATGTGTTAACAATGTCCCATTTGCAGATGAATGATGATGATTGTGGTCTTTGCGGAAAGTAGTGCAGATGTCATGTTTAAAACATACCCAATCAGGTCGCAAAGCTGCCAAAAGACAGTGACTTCGTATCACAAGGTTCATATTTGTATAAATTGAGTCAAAATGTTTGTATTGGATGGATTACCAAGATCAGGACCCATGCCAAGCCAAGCATATTGTGTGGGCCCTGACCACACCATACAATTGAGCAATTCCAGATGACCAGCAGAATGAAGTGGCGATGATGATGATGATTTGGGTTTAGGGTCACCACAGCACAGCTACAAGGCTATATCATTTGCTGGCACCAGGTCCAAAAAAATAATGTTTTTTTTTACCAAAAAACAAAAAAAAATGATTTATTGACATCAATTTTTTTTAATGCAAAATGGGCAGAGCTTGTCATATGCACTGATTCATCCCATCACTGTTATCCAGTGCTTCATAATTGCCATTTGTAAATCGGTCATTTTCCCCAATACCCTTTCTATTGGGCTGGATACATTTTTTAATGCATCAAAAAATTGATTATTTGGGCCCAACTGATATGGTGCCCATTGAGAGAATTAAGTGGTGAAAGTTTAACATCCCAGAGACATTTCCTATCAGATGGTAGCTATATAATAGGGAAACTTTCATTGTCAAAGCGGTGTGTTTCCTTTAAATGAGTATCTAGGCCACATGTGGGTAAACATAGTTGACAACCCCATTTCAGGACAGGTCATGCCTCGTCGTGACATCACATAGGCTGGGCAGCTCAAAGGTGGCGATGATGCCTGGTGGTTGGCAGGCTAGGTTAAAATGTAAATACAGGCCTTCAAGATTCGGATCAGGTAAGAATACCACCATTCATTTTTCACATCTGTGATGAGCAGACAAATTTAAATGGTTCAAGAACAGGAATACTCTCCACTCTCTCTTGAGTACGTTGAATCTGTGCAGTTCAATTTGACAAAACATATTTCCATACTTACCTACCTACTGCTACCCATTGAGCAGTCAACAGCAGGTTTGAAATGAAAGTTTATATTGAAAAAGTGACTAAATAAAACAGAAGCATGTAAAAGAACACCACCTACACCTCACTCTCCAGAGGCTTGCCTAACAGCCTAACCTTAAACATTTTTTGATTTTTTATGTATTTTTTCAAAGTTTTCAAGAGTACCAATTAGTTAGCAAAAAGTAGTTGAAATATTTTAGCACACATTGTGGCAACTTGCACCTTCCTCACTCACTGAGTTAATACAAAATCAAATATTTCAGAGAAAAAAATGACCATTGTCTATTGCAATTGTGGTTGCTTCCTCGGTGAGTGTAACATTGTATTGTGGCAACGGACAATGTGCTATAGCACTTAGGAGCATTGCAATTTATTGCTCCTTACTTACTTCTTCACATGTATGTTTTTTCCGTTGATCAGAGTATTAGAACACTGAAAATAGCCAAAAATCCAGCAGATCCAGCGGATCCTAGGATCCGCTACAGCCACTGGATCTTTGGCTATTTTCACTGTGTTCTAATACTCTGATCAACAGAACAAAAAATACATGTGAAGAAGTAAGTAAGGAGCAATAAATTGCAATGCTCCTAAGTGCTATAGCACATTGTCCGTTGCCACAATAATAATAATAATAATAATAATAATAACGTTTATTTCGCACCAGCGTTGGTACATATCTTTGCAGCGCACACAATGGGAAGGAGATAGTACACAAGACAGACACAACAAAACACAAGTCATACACTAGCCAGGGTCAATGCCCCTCAGCAACTCATGGTCTTGGTTCCGCTGTGCAACGATCCGATTCAGGTGGGACGCAAAAAGGTTGACAATGTCATTTTTTCCTGCTGCTGGGAGGTTAAGGGCCATTAGGTCATACTCCCGTCTAATATGAAGATGCGTTTTTGCTACGATGCCATTATGGCCTATGACACTTACACACAGGGTTTTTATAATACTATTTTCACTAGAATGAAGCCTCTTGTAAAACAAAAGTTGTCTGCTAGCAACTAGCATAGGACAGGGAAGAAGCTTGAGGGACTTACATAGAACATGATTTCTGGTCCACACTGGCATCTTTACTAATTTCTTGATACATGAGTGATATGCCACACACAGTTCACGGAAGGCCTTCTTATCCCTGAGTGTGTCCCACAGCTCACAGCCATACATGTTCATACAGAAGGCTTTAAAGAGCTTGATCACAATGTCCTTGTTGGCATGGCCAACCCTAGCACAGATCATATTTGCACTATAATACATCAATCGCTTTACCCTGCGAATGTCCCCTCTGTCACTGATATCGGTGGCCAATATGTGACCCAGATATTTAAATTGATTGACCCAGGCCAGCTTGTGACCATTCAAAGAGATAACTGGGGTCTGTGAACTAGTCAGATGTGAGGATACATGTGGTCGTTGAGGATTGAATAGCATACAGACAGTCTTTTTTACATTGAATTTGATATCCCTTGACAAAGCAAATGTTTCACACATATTAACTAGCTCTTTCAGACCTGCCCTAGTGGGCGAAAGTAGCAAAATGTCGTCGGCATAGGCAAGCACATTTACAGAACATTCACCAATGTGGCATCCTAGCGGTGACATCCGCAAGTTACATATAAGGTCATCAATATGCACATTGAACAGCAGGGGCGAGAGGTTGCCACCTTGACGCACACCATTTTCTACAGAGAAGGGATCAGAGGAACTGTTAGCCCATTTCACTCCCATCGTTTGGTTCCTGTACCAGCTCAGTAGAAGTTTCAGGTAGGATGAGGGAGCTCCTCTTTCAGACAGTATCTGAAAGAGCTTTGAATGACAGACTCTATCAAATGCTTTACTTGCATCAAGAAAGCAGGCATATACTGGACTGCCCAACTTAGTATAGTGATTAATTGTTTCTTTGAGTACATAAGTAGCAAGAGTGGTGGAATGTCCTGTCTTAAACCCAAATTGAGCATCACTTGTAAATAAGAAGGGTTCCAGCCTCTCAATCAGAATGAGTTCTAGTACTTTTGACAGTGTCGTAGAAAGAGCTATAGCCCTGTAATTTGATTTGTCATCTAGCAGACCACCTTTATCCTTAATCAAAGGAACTAGCAATGAATAGACCAGGCCATCAGGCAGATTTGAGTGGTTAATCATGGTATTGAATAGGATCGCAATGATGGAAAGCATGTCAGGTTGCAAATGTAGCAGATGGTCAGTAGACATATGGTCCCACCCTGCAGACTTCCCACTTTTTAGCTTAGCCACTGCACAGCTCACATCCTCTGTAGTAATGGTAGGAGTACAGGGGGATGGGACACTCTTAAGCTGATTTAGCATTGCACAGTCACTGCTGCAGCTATTATCATTGAACAATGCTTGAAAATGGTGCTTCCACATATTTGAAATATTGGTGTTCCCTGTAATGCTACCAAAACTAGGGGGGAGGGGGATACTACCGCCCATTTGCTGCTTCACCATGGTCCAGAAGCGATTGGGTTCCTGATTATGCAAAGACATAGCTAGCTTGTTTGCGTTTAGCCTTTTCTGTTTCCTTCTACAACTCCTTAACGCATATTTGAATGACAGTCTAGTCTGCCTCATCTGCAGAGCCACATGACCCTCTTTGGGTGAGCCACATGACCTCCAGTACAGGAATGCCTTTCGGGCCAATTCATGCAACAGTTTTACAGAGTGATTCCATCCAGGAACAGATTTAGGGTGATTATTGTGATGCACCCGCTTTTGCACAATACAGTGAGTCCCACTGAAAGTGATGGCATCTGTTAAAGCTTTATAACAGTTTGATATTTTGGCTAAGTGTGAGCCCTGCTCACAATTTGTACTACACATGGTTCTAAGCTCTCTGATGATTAAGTGGAAAAGTGGGCCTAGCTCCCCATGAATTGAATGATTGTATGCAATCACATCTTGCGCATTTGCAGAGCTCCAGCAAGGTTTTGACAACTTTGGGATAACTGGCTCATGGGACACAAGTACAGTAGGTTGTAAAATAAACTCCATTACTAATGGCATATGGTCAGTAACACTAATATCATAGTTCACAAATATACTTTGGATGGCAGAGTGCAGACTAGGACTGCAAATGCAGTGATCCAGCCATGATGTAGACCCATGAGCAGCACTGACAAAAGTGTACGTGTTTCTTGAGGGGCCTATGATATTTAGATCAGATAAGAGGAGGTCATTTTCTGAACAAAATTCTGTGAGTTCAGTAAAGAAGGTTGAACCATGACTGTTGGCATTGAAATCACCAATTATACCAAAGTAGTTTGTTTTTGTACCAATAGCATCAAGTGTGCAAGCAAGCTGTCCAAGATACATGCAGAATTGGTCATGGCTCTCCAAATCTCTATAGTCTGTTGGAAGATACACATTAAGTAATGACACTTTACCCAAATTTGTCAATATGTCAATTTCCATCACCCGTTTGTTTATAGTATTTACTTTTGTACTGGATTGTAATGTCTTCTTCCATAAGATAGCTACACCGCCAAAAGGTCTGCCGTTTAAAAGTGCACTAGAGGAGTCAAAGGCAGAGATTCCTTGACCAAGGAAGTCTTTGTGAATGTTGCTCAATGTATGTAATTCAAATTTAGCTAGCCAGGTTTCTTGTAAAAACACTATGTCATGCATGTCACAGATTGAATGCACCTCAGACAATGAGCTTTTCAGGGAATGACAATTAAAGGAGCAGATTTTGAGCATGTTTGAAGAGGTGAGGGAACACAAACACTACACTACACTAAACACATGACACATTACCCACACTGGCACTGCGTGCTATCTGCTTTAGGGTGCTTACAGGTTTGGCTGCACTCTTAGCCACCTTAGGTTGGTAGTACCTTTTGATGGATACATGGGTAGGCCACTTATCAGGAAGAAGGATCAGGTTAACTTCCTCAGCTGGTACAGTAACCTTAAATCCTTTGTACCCATAGGTTGAAGCACAGTGATGAATTTCTTCAACACTTGCCTTGCCACTACCACTAAGTAGCCAGTTCACATGCGACTCTACAGCTTCACTGGTAGTGTCCGGGTCAAGCCTCCCAACAAAGAGGTAGGATTTCCTTGGTGGAGCAGCAACACCCCTAAGCAGAGTAGAGGAGTTCATCCCCGTCACCCCCATCTTCCTGCGACTGTTTGGCTTTTTTGCCTTGGCAACTAGTGTGAAGCCATCATCGTCCACAATGCGAGGCTGCTGCTGCACCTGAGTTTTCTCATGCTGCACCTGTTGGCACTGCTGCTGTTGATGTTGGTGCGCCTGTTGTTGCTGCTGGATCTGTTGTGGCTGTTGGGGTACTTCCCCACGTGGCACTGCTTGAGCTGGTTTTGGTGGCAAGGCAGCCACACTGGCCCACTGTGGTGGAGGGGCTTGATTTGTGTGTGAGCCCACACAGGTTTTGGTGGACGTCTCTTGCAGAGATTGCACAGCTTCTTTAAGAGTGCCCATGTCAGCCTGCATCTGGGAGAGCTGGCCAAGAAGGACTGAGATGTTCATATTTTCCGGATTGGTAGGGGGGATGTTGCCTAAGTCAATGGCACAGAACTTGGGCATGGCAGTGCCCTCCCTGTCACAAACCTGGAGTGCTTTCATAATATCTTCACAGTCTGCCCTCTCTTTTGAGCAGGTTCGTGTTTTTTCGCTTGATGTGTCGCAAGTCACGGCGGTCACCATGCTCCACAGCGACGACCAACTCCCACAGGAGATCCTTGGCCTCTTGGATCGTATCACCATTGTAGAAATCCACACAGCTCTTGACAAGTCTCAAATGGTACAGAGTTGGCCTTGTTCACTGCAAAACACAGTAGTTCATTGTGGATGCAGGGTGGCGAATTTGGCGCACTAGGCGCCATGACGCTGGCTTAGAAATGTAGCCCAAGAAACCAAACACAATCTTGAATTACAGAAATGCGTACTTCATATGAAACACCAACATTCCAGCCACATTTTGACAACAAATTACCCTGACAAATACTAACTAAAGGGCATCAGATAGGCCAAGACGCGGAAACACGTGCACCCGACGCTATGATTTGTTCTTTCGTATATGCCTCTTAGCCAATATGCATTCAATGGTAAAAACTTATGTGGGCATGGCCCGTCTGATTGTAGCACCTCTGCTCAGAGCAAGGCATCACAATGTGCTCTGAAATATGATTCTTTACCAATTTTAAAAAAATAATACTCTTGCAAAAACACCGAAAAACAATAACAAAGTAAACGTCACCGTAAAAGAACGTCAAGTTGAAGTAGATACTGCCCTATTTCTTGAATCTAATTCCCAACGGGAAACTAGCTGGTTTATATACAGCCTTAAACTAGGTACACACATGTATTGCAACAATTACCTCCAATTTAATTCAGTAAATTGATACAAACTTCTATAACTTATTGTTTTGAAGAATCATGGTCATAGAATATACTACAGCAGGTAGCGCATGGTCATGATGGAATGCATGGTTGTGGTTCTATTTTGTAACAACTGCGCGATATTTGTAATCAGTTGTTAAAGAAAGTCAGTGTCATTAAATTCTGCAGTCCGCGACAACATCCAAAATACCGGCCAGAACTAAGGAGTATGTAGGTATAAATGTGAGCACTAAGTAATGGGCGTAACCGCCCTTATAACTTCTGACGGGTGTTTGTCGCCCTGAAAGCCAAGCCTGATGTTATCGTATCTCTGCTTGGCAGAGGAGGCTCCTGCCGTGCTGCTCCGCCTGCTGGACGAGGAGGGCAGAGTGATGATCGACACGGAAGCCACCGTCCCGATGCGCCCGCGGTGATCGCAAAGGACGGCCTGTTGGAATCGTGCTCTGTGTTCATCGAAGGTTGGCGGGTGGCCGTGGCAGAGAAGCTCGAAGATGCGCTCCTTCTCTTCGCCGCAGCCCACTTCGTCTTCCACCAAAAGATCTCGCGGGCGACTCGCTCCACCATGTGGTGTATGTGTCGCGAAGTTATGGGCCTCGCAGCCGAATCAACCCCTACCGCTGAGTCCACTGGCGGATCCAGGGGGGGGGGGGGCAATCCGGCCATGGCCCCCCAAAAGCCTGGAAGGGGGGGCCAACATGTCTTTTGCCCCCCCCCCCAAAACAAAATAATAAAAATATATAAATAACTGTAATATTAGCCTCAACGCATATAAAAAACAATAAAATTCCGTGTTCTGTGAAATTTTAAGAAAGAAAAAATTAATACGTTCATAAATAATGATTTCGTCGTCGACGAAGGAATAACTAGACCCACGACCAAGGGCGGATCCAGGGGGGGGGGGGGCGAACGGGGCCATGCCCCCCCAGCCTGTTTTAAGGGGGGCCAAACTATGTTTTGCCCCCCCCCAAGACCTGAAATTTAATGCATGCTATATTTGCGTTTTTAGAACGGTACTGGGCATCCCAAAATTGCAGCATTCAAAATCAAGCTAGCCTCAATCAAAAACTGAAAAATTTCGCGCCGCTTCGCGGCATGACACAAGTTTCGCAATTGCATATACAAATTTGGAAAATTAATTCCATTAACCCTATTTGTAACAGGGGGGGGGGGGCGGATTCCGCCACCCCTCATGTTTTTCGCAGATATCTCCAGAACGGCTGGGAGCAGGCCCATGAAATTTTGGGACTTTTCATAGAATTGAACTCCGGATTTGGAGTCAAAATTTGAATTCTTAACTTGAACAGAGGCGGTTCCAGGGCACAGTTTTGGGTGGGTTCGGAGGCGACATTTGGCGAAAATACGGAAATGCGATCTTCACGGTTTCTTCCTAACTGCATCAAGTATGAAGGAGTTAAATCGGTTTACCGTGATTGCAAGAAGTGCAAATTAGATGATGTTAATGACATATCATACAAAATTACATGGCAGAGGCGGTTTCAGGGGCTTGAAAAAGGGGGGTTTCCAGGAAGTATTCAATGCTTGGCGGGAAGCCAATAGAACAATGTAAGGGGCATTTATAGCGATCAAGATGTAAAAGATAGCTTCTGCTTCCATTATTTGCATAATTTATTACATATAGAGTTTCAGGGGCGTGTTCAGGAACATGAAAAGGGGGGTGACTGGCATGGTGATGACGATATGCCAGCGATAACGGCGCAATACACGTTTGGCTTATAATAATATATGCACATATGAGACCAGAAAAGGGAATAAGGTCATTTTTTTTGCAGAGGCACGCTCAGGAATGGAAGAAAGGGGGTCATATTATTGCAAGGAAACTAAGAGGCATGGGCGTACAATGACATAACATACTGCAGTTTTCGGATGAAACACGCACCACAGGCTACTCTACGAACGATTATAAGATAATAGGCGAGTCCAGGTAGGGTAAAAAGGGGGGTAAGCAATATTAATTGAAGTTGTAAGTGAAATAGTCACTGTTGACTAGTTAGTATCATAATAGCGGATAATATACTTATCAAAAGGTCTTGCGCCGCCCTAGTTTGGATCCTGGATACGCCTATGATGAAGTACAACATGCAAAAATGAACTATCTATGATCAGTAACATATTTATAGTGCTGGGTAGCAACCTGTCTGCGGTTAATATTTTTCCCAATTTTACCCCCCTTTTTCACTAACCTGGTACCGCCTATGGCAAAAATATGATTTATAACTGTTTTTTCTAATGTCTCAATCACATACCATTTCATTTATAAAAAAAACGACATCAAAAAATGGTTTTATTACGCATTTACTTCACCCCCATATTGAGTGACCTGCACACGCCTATGTTTTTTGAATTTTCAAACGTCACCGTCATATATCAATTTCCGATTCAATCTTTATCGATTCCTATTAGTTGTGTTAAAATCGGTCGATAAACATGAAAGCTATGTTGAATCAAAAATACCACTAAAAGTTTTCGTTTTTGCCCCCCTGTTGCCCCCCTATCCAAAATGTATATTTTTTTTATTATTTATAAATGTAGATCGTGTTGAGGGGAACCAAACACCGTTTCATTTTTGAAAATCGGACGGGTAGATCTCGAGATCTCCGGGGGGGGGGGGGGGCGGAATCCGCCCCCCCCCCTGTTACAAATAGGGGTAGCCAGGAGCCTGTTACAAATAGGGTTAAGTGTCTTGCAGAGGCTCTCCTTGGCGGTAATTGCTGGCCCCAGGGCCAACTCTCTTCATAAAATATTATCTTTAAAGCGGGCTACATGTTTAGCTTGTCTGCCGAGTTCCGAAAAAGGCGACGCGAACGCAAAGACGCGGACTTCGGCAACCGGAAGCTGTTCCAGCGGTGCCCAACTTGTTGGCCCGAAGAGCTAATAGTGGGGACCAGGCCAGGACTATCTCCCCAAGCCATCTCCCCCAGGCTCCTCCAGATCCACAGGGACCATTTATGCGCGGAAATGTCGGTCTGCCTCTTGCTACTTTGAAACCATTTGCACCGTTACCAGTTGTTTGTTACAGTTCGGTACATAGGTATGTATACAGACTACAGTTATTATTATCATATGTACTATTGAGCGCAGACTGCCACCGGCCATCGTGATTTACTATCCGAGGCTAATGTATATGAAAAACTACCTTCATTTCAACATTTTGCATAATACCTAGATGTGCAACCAGGAAAAGGGGTTACCTGAGGCTTGGCTCCACTCACGGTCTGGTTCCAATATTAAAAATGCGTTTTCCACGACCCAAAATTAAAATGTTCACGCCGCTTCGCGGCGTCACATCAGTGGTAATCGTCATAACGAAGCCATCGTATACTCAGCGTGCTCGCCCCCCCCCCCCCCCCCCCCCCCCACCCCCCCCCCCCCCCCCCCCCCCCCCACCCCCCCCCCCCCCACCCCCCCCCCCCCCCCCCCCCCCCCACCCCCCCCACCCCCCCCCCCCCCCCCCCACCCCCCCCCCCACCCCCCCCCCCCCACCCCCCCCCCCCCACCCCCCCCCCCCCCCCCCCCCCCCCCCCCCCCCCCCCCCCACCCCCCCCCCCCCCCCCCCCCCCCCCCACCCCCCCCCCCCCCCCCCCCCCCCACCCCCCCCCCCCCCCCCCCCCCCACCCCCCCCCCCCCCCCCCCCCCCCCCCCCCCCCCCCCCCCCCCCCCCACCCCCCCCCCCCACCCCCCCCCCCCCCCCCCCCCCCCCCCCCCCCCCCCCCCCCCCCCCCCCCCCCCC
>JAXIVJ010004875.1:7500-40000 GCA_036785665.1 Chirona hameri
GACACATTCTTTGCATAGATTACAACCGGAGCTTGTGGGCCTAAAAAGATATAAGGGGTAAGAGGTGCAAGGTCTCAACTGAGAATGGCAGAGACAGATAGGCAACTCGATTCTTCTGCAGAGCAATTGTGATTTGGGTATAGGAAACGCTCTACAAATAACTGTCGTGATGGCCGATGCGAAGTCAACTCGGACAAAGGTGTTGGCACATATCACCCAGTGAAGATGGTAGTGATCTTTCGGACATTAGACGTCAAAAGAGAAAAGACGACGAAATATACTCAAAACTCACGCCGAAAGAAGTCCATTCAATGAAAGGATAGGGTATTGCAAATCAATATAAGACAGAGATATATGGAAAACATTGCACGAATAGGTAAGACTCACGATGTGCTACATGATGGAATATATATCGCATTACATAGTTCATACTGCATGCTTCCCAACTTCTGATACGGTGTGAAAGGACAAAGACGACGACTTTACACGTCTTGGCATGAGCTGCGACTCCTTGTAGATAAAGTGATACATCTCTGAGAAATGTCGCGAAAAATACGACGAAATCATGAGTCGTCACAATTGCCTAAACATCGGCCAAAACAGAGGCAATATTGTGAAATTAAAACCACTTCGTTAACGAGACTGACGGACGGACGAACGGACGGACGGACGGACGAATGAACGGACGGACGGACGAACGGACGGACGGGCGAAATTCGCTTCTGAGCAATCATCTCTGCCAATTGGCGGCCGCATCACAAATAGCACAGCACCAGCAACAGCTTTAGACGGGTCGAGCGACAAGTCGAGTCAAAATATTGAATGTCTCACAACTCCGTTACCTGGGTCCCCACTCCAATACTCTCCTCTGTCTGCAACGGGCACAGCATAAATGCGAAATACGTATAGTTCCAGTATTTACAAATTCGCAACTAGCAATAATTATCGAACGCTACCATCAAGTGCATTCTCCGTTAGTCGACACCTCGAGGGGAAATTTCATCACGATCTCGAGGGGAAATTTCATAACGATCGATGAGCCATTGGAGCGCATGAATGCACTCCACGTAAACCATGACCAGGAACTAACAACTGTTACACAAAGGTAGCGTGGATCAACGAGTTCAGGACCTTCTAATAAAACACGATACACACATCAAAGACACAGATGTCTCGCAAATTCCTCCGTTTCGTTTGAAGCCTCAGTTCGGCTGGCTCTCGCGGTTCAGTTACCGTTGGGCGGGTAGCCGAGCCCGGAGTCGGTGCCGTTGGTGAACATGGGCCGCACGGGCTGGTAGATGGCGGCCACGTGCAGCGTGAAGCCCAGCACGAAGATGGACATGATCACCAGGAACCTGACCACAGATACAAATACAGCGTCAACCCCAGCACGAAGATGGACATGATCACCAGGAACCTGACCACAGATACAAATACAGCGTCAACCCCAGCACGAAGATGGACATGATCACCAGGAACCTGGCCACAGATACAGATACAGAGTGAAGCCCAGCACGAAGATGAACATGATCACCAGGAACCTGACCACAGATACAGATACAGCGTCAACCCCAGCACGAAGATGGACATGATCACCAGGAACCTGACCACAGATACAAATACAGCGTGAAGCCCAGCACGAAGATGGACATGATCACCAGGAACCTGGCCACAGATACAGATACAGAGTGAAGCCCAGCACGAAGATGGACATGATCACCAGGAACCTGACCACAGATACAGATACAGCGTCAACCCCAGCACGAAGATGGACATGATCACCAGGAATCTGACCACAGATGCAGATACAGCGTCAACCCCACCATGACGATGGACATGATCACCAGGAACCTGACCACAGATACAAATACAGCGTCAACCCCAGCACGAAGATGGACATGATCACCAGGAACCTGGCCACAGATGCAAATACAGCGTGAAGCCCAGCATGAAGATGGACATGATCACCAGGAACCTGACCACAGATACAGATACAGCGTCAACCCCAGCATGACGATGGACATGATCACCAGGAACCTGGCCAGATACAAATACAGCGTCAACCCCAGCATGAATATGGACATGATCACCAGGAACCTGGCCAGATACAAATACAGCGTCAACCCCAGCACGAAGATGGACATGATCACCAGGAACCTGACCACAGATACAGATACAGCGTGAAGCCCAGCACGAAGATGGACATGATCACCAGGAACCTGACCACAGATACAAATACAGCGTCAACCCCAGCACGAAGATGGACATGATCACCAGGAACCTGACCACAGATACAGATACAGCGTCAACCCCAGCACGAAGATGGACATGATCACCAGGAACCTGACCACAGATACAGATACAGCGTCAACCCCAGCACGAAGATGGACATGATCACCAGGAACCTGACCACAGATACAGATACAGCGTGAAGCCCAGCACGAAGATGGACATGATCACCAGGAACCTGACCACAGATGCAGATACAGCGTGAAGCCCAGCACGAAGATGGACATGATCACCAGGAACCTGACCACAAATACAGATACAGCGTCAACCCCAGCACGAAGATGGACATGATCACCAGGAACCTGACCACAGATACAGATACAGCGTCAACCCCAGCACGAAGATGGACATGATCACCAGGAACCTGACCACAGATACAAATACAGCGTCAACCCCAGCACGAAGATGGACATGATCACCAGGAACCTGGCCACAGATACAGATACAGCGTCAATCCCAGCACGAAGATGGACATGATCACCAGGAATCTGACCACAGATGCAGATACAGCGTCAACCCCACCATGACGATGGACATGATCACCAGGAACCTGACCACAGATACAGATACAGCGTCAACCCCAGCATGAATATGGACATGATCACCAGGAACCTGACCACAGATACAGATACAGCGTGAAGCCCAGCACGAAGATGGACATGATCACCAGGAACCTGACCACAGATACAGATACAGCGTCAACCCCAGCACGAAGATGGACATGATCACCAGGAACCTGACCACAGATACAGATACAGCGTCAACCCCAGCACGAAGATGGACATGATCACCAGGAACCTGGCCACAGATGCAAATACAGCGTCTACCCCAGCACGAAGATGGACATGATCACCAGGAACCTGACCACAGATGCAAATACAGCGTCTACCCCAGCACGAAGATGGACATGATCACCAGGAACCTGACCACAGATACAGATACAGAGTGAAGCCCAGCACGAAGATGGACATGATCACCAGGAACCTGACCAGATACAGATACAGCGTCAACCCCAGCACGAAGATGGACATGATCACCAGGAACCTGACCACAGATACAGATACAGCGTCAACCCCAGCACGAAGATGGACATGATCACCAGGAACCTGGCCACAGATGCAAATACAGCGTCTACCCCAGCACGAAGATGGACATGATCACCAGGAACCTGACCACAGATACAGATACAGCGTCAACCCCGGCACGAAGATGGACATGATCACCAGGAACCTGACCACAGATACAAATTCAGCGTCAACCCCACCATGATGATGGACATGATCACCAGGAACCTGACCACAGATACAGATACAGCGTGAAGCCCAGCACGAAGATGGACATGATCACCAGGAACCTGACCACAGATGCAGATACAGCGTCAACCCCACCATGACGATGGACATGATCACCAGGAACCTGACCACAGATACAGATACAGCGTGAAGCCCAGCACGAAGATGGACATGATCACCAGGAATCTGACCACAGATGCAGATACAGCGTCAACCCCAGCATGACGATGGACATGATCACCAGGAACCTGGCCAGATACAAATACAGCGTCAACCCCAGCATGAATATGGACATGATCACCAGGAACCTGACCACAGATACAGATACAGCGTGAAGCCCAGCACGAAGATGGACATGATCACCAGGAACCTGACCACAGATGCAGATACAGCGTCAACCCCAGCACGAAGATGGACATGATCACCAGGAACCTGACCACAGATACAAATACAGCGTCAACCCCAGCACGAAGATGGACATGATCACCAGGAACCTGACCACAGATACAGATACAGCGTGAAGCCCAGCACGAAGATGGACATGATCACCAGGAACCTGGCCAGATACAAATACAGCGTGAAGCCCAGCATGAAGATGGACATGATCACCACAAAGAAACAAGAGGCACTCAGTGCAAGTACCGATTTTCTTAGCACAAAATGAATGGGATCTTCAAATACATGGCTCCACTCTGGGTTGCTGTACGCCAGGGATGTAGGGGCGGCCCTCAGACTGACCTGCCGAGATCGACCATCAGCCACGCTATGGATGCCCGGGGGGGGGGGGGGGGGGCACTGACTGACCTGCCGAGATCGACCATCAGCCACGCCAGGGGTTCTCCGGGGGAGGGAGGGGGGGGGGGGGGGGGTGTCACTGACTGACCTGCCGAGATCGACCATCAGCCACGCCAGGGGTTCCCCCCGGGGGGGGGGGGGGTGTCACTGACTGACCTGCCGAAATCGACCATTAACCACGCCAGGGGTTCCCGGGGGGGGGGGGCGGCTCTCAGACTGACCTGCCGAGATCGACCATCAGCCACCCCAGGGATTCCCCGGGGGAGGGGGGGGGGGGGGTCACTGACTGACCTGCCGAGATCGACCATCAATCACGCCAGGGGTTCCCCAGGGTCACTGACTGACCTGCCGAGATCGACCATCAGTGCTCGGATGATGACGGTCCACGGCCCGAACAGCCGGTGAAACGTAAGGAAGTCCAGCAGCTGGACGCAGGCGAACAGCATGGCCACGGCCAGCAGCTGGTTCCGTATGTAGCTGCCGAGAGGGCGTCACAGTCATACAGAGGGAGGGACGCCTGCCGGGAGTCGCCTGTCGCCACCAGCAGGCAGTCGCTGGCATCGACAGCCTGCTGCATACGGACACGGCGTCTGGGAAATGTACGTAAGGAAGCGTTCAAACTGTTGCTTCTTCGATACCTAGTTCTTCAAACTAATGCTACTCAGTCGTTAGGATTAGACCAGTCTGGAAATAAGTAAGCCCATTTTTGCAGTATAAAATTTATGACTTGCACGCCACAGTTATTACCACTCTTTGATTATCCCCTGCTGTAACCTATAACTTCCCCCACAGCCCCACTACGTTCCAACCTGTGCACTCCCTGGCACACGTCCGGCACTCACAGCACATCCCGGCACTCACAGCACATCCTGTCGGCGTCTCATCCTGTGTACTCCCTAACACACGGCCGGCACTCACAACATATCCTGGTGCACTCCCTGGCACACGTCCGGCACTCACAGCACATCCTGTCGGCGTCCCACCCTGTGTACTCCCTAACACACGGCCGGCACTCACAACACATCCTGTCAGCGTCCCACCCTGTGTACTCCCTAACACACGGCCGGCACTCACAACACATCCTGTCGGCGTCCCACCCTGTGTACTCCCTAACACACGGCCGGCACTCACAGCACATCCTGGTGCACTCCCTGGCACACGGCCAGCACTCACAGCACATCCTGTCGGCGTCCCACCCTGTGTACTCCCTAACACACGGCCGGCACTCACAACACATCCTGTCAGCGTCCCACCCTGTGTACTCCCTAACACACGGCCGGCACTCACAACACATCCTGTCGGCGTCCCACCCTGTGTACTCCCTAACACACGTCCGGCACTCACAGCACATCCTGTCGGCGTCCCACCCTGTGTACTCCCTAACACACGGCCGGCACTCACAGCACATCCTGTCGGCGTCCCACCCTGTGTACTCCCTAACACACGGCCGGCACTCACAACACATCCTGTCGGCGTCCCACCCTGTGTACTCCCTAACACACGGCCGGCACTCACAGCACATCCTGTCGGCGTCCCACCCTGTGCACTCCCTAACACACGGCCGGCACTCACAACACATCCTGTCAGCGTCCCACCCTGTGTACTCCCTAACACACGGCCGGCACTCACAGCACATCCTGTCGGCGTCCCACCCTGTGCACTCCCTAACACACGGCCGACACTCACAACACATCCTGTCGGCGTCCCACCCTGTGTACTCCCTAACACACGGCCGGCACTCACAGCACATCCTGTCGGCGTCCCACCCTGTGTACTCCCTAACACACGGCCGGCACTCACAACACATCCTGTCGGCGTCCCACCCTGTGTACTCCCTAACACACGGCCGGCACTCACAACACATCCTGGTGCACTCCCTGGCACACGCCCGGCACTCACAGCACATCCTGTCGGCGTCCCACCCTGTGTACTCCCTGACACACGGCCGGCACTCACAGCACATCCTGGTGCACTCCCTGGCACACGTCCGGCACTCACAGCACATCCTGTCGGCGTCCCACCCTGTGTACTCCCTAACACACGGCCGGCACTCACAACACATCCTGGTGCACTCCCTGGCACACGTCCGGCACTCACAGCACATCCTGTCGGCGTCCCACCCACTGTACTCCCTATTACACACGGCCGGCACTCACAACATATCCTGGTGCACTCCCTGGCACACGTCCGGCACTCACAGCACATCCTGTCGGCGTCCCACCCTGTGTACTCCCTAACACACGGCCGGCACTCACAACACATCCTGTCAGCGTCCCACCCTGTGTACTCCCTAACACACGGCCGGCACTCACAACACATCCTGGTGCACTCCCTGGCACACGTCCGGCACTCACAGCACATTCTGTCGGCGTCCCACCCTGTGTACTCCCTAACACACGTCCGGCACTCACAGCACATCCTGTCGGCGTCCCACCCTGTGTACTCCCTAACACACGGCCGGCACTCACAGCACATCCCGGCACTCACAGCACATCCTGTCGGCGTCCCACCCTGTGCACTCCCTAACACACGGCCGACACTCACAGCACATCCTGTCGGCGTCCCACCCTGTGTACTCCCTAACACACGGCCGGCACTCACAACACATCCTGTCAGCGTCCCACCCTGTGTACTCCCTAACACACGCCCGGCACTCACAGCACATCCTGTCGGCGTCCCATCCTGGTGTACTCCCTAACACACGCCCGGCACTCACAACACATCCTGTCAGCGTCCCACCCTGTGTACTCCCTAACACACGCCCGGCACTCACAGCACATCCTGTCGGCGTCCCATCCTGGTGTACTCCCTAACACACGCCCGGCACTCACAGCACATCCTGTCGGCGTCCCACCCTGTGTACTTCCTAACACACGGCCGACACTCACAGCACATCCTGTCGGCGTCCCACCCTGTGCACTCCCTAACACACGCCCGGCACTCACAGCACATCCTGTCGGCGTCCCACCCTGTGTACTCCCTAACACACGCCCGGCACTCACAGCACATCCTGTCGGCGTCCCACCCTGTGTACTTCCTAACACACGCCCGGCACTCACAACACATCCTGTCGGCGTCCCATCCTGTGTACTCCCTAACACACGTCCGGCACTCACAACACATCCTGGTGCACTCCCTGGCACACGTCCGGCACTCACAGCACATCCTGTCGGCGTCCCACCCTGTGTACTCACTAACATACGGCCGGCACTCACAACACATCCTGTCAGCGTCCCACCCTGTGTACTCCCTAACACACGGCCGGCACTCACAACACATCCTGGTGCACTCCCTAACACACGTCCGGCACTCACAGCACATCCTGTCGGCGTCCCACCCTGTGTACTCCCTAACACACGTCCGGCACTCACAGCACATCCTGTCGGCGTCCCACCCTGTGTACTCACTAACACACGGCCGGCACTCACAACACATCCTGTCAGCGTCCCACCCTGTGTACTCCCTAACACACGGCCGGCACTCACAACACATCCTGTCGGCGTCCCACCCTGTGTACTCCCTAACACACGGCCGGCACTCACAACACATCCTGGTGCACTCCCTGGCACACGCCCGGCACTCACAGCACATCCTGTCGGCATCCCACCCACTGTACTCCCTATTACACACGGCCGGCACTCACAACACATCCTGGTGCACTCCCTGGCACACGCCCGGCACTCACAGCACATCCTGTCGGCGTCCCACCCTGTGTACTCCCTAACACACGGCCGGCACTCACAACACATCCTGTCAGCGTCCCACCCTGTGTACTCCCTAACACACGGCCGGCACTCACAACACATCCTGGTGCACTCCCTGGCACACGTCCGGCACTCACAGCACATCCTGTCGGCGTCCCACCCTGTGTACTCCCTAACACACGGCCGGCACTCACAGCACATCCTGGTGCACTCCCTGGCACACGCCCGGCACTCACAGCACATCCTGTCGGCGTCCCACCCACTGTACTCCCTATTACACACGGCCGGCACTCACAACACATCCTGGTGCACTCCCTGGCACACGTCCGGCACTCACAGCACATCCTGTCGGCGTCCCACCCTGTGTACTCACTATTACACACGGCCGACACTCACAGCACATCCCGGCACTCACAGCACATCCTGTCGGCGTCCCACCCACTGTACTCCCTATTACACACGGCCGGCACTCACAACACATCCTGGTGCACTCCCTGGCACACGTCCGGCACTCACAGCACATCCTGTCGGCGTCCCACCCTGTGCACTCCCTGGCACACACCCGGCACTCACATCACATCCTGGTGCACTCCCTAACACACGGCCGGCACTCACAGCACATCTTGTCGGCGTCCCACCCTGTGTACCCCCTAACACACGGCCGACACTCACAGCACATCCCGGCACTCACATCACATCCTGTGTACTCCCTAACACACGGCCGGCACTCACAGCACATCCCGGCACTCACAGCACATCCTGTCAGCGTCCCACCCTGTGTACTCCCTAACACCCGGCCGGCACTCACAGCACATCCTGTCGGCGTCCCACCCTGTGTACTCCCTGACACACGGCCGGCACTCACAACACATCCTGGTGCACTCCCTGGCACACGTCCGGCACTCACAGCACATCCTGTCGGCGTCCCACCCTGTGTACTCCCTGACACACGGCCGGCACTCACAGCACATGCTGGTGCACTCCCCAACACATCCCAGCACTCACAGCACATCCTGCCGGTCGTGTTCGGAGCTGAAGGCGAACCCCACCAGATGCACGCCGAGCGCCAGGCCGCCGGCGAACAGGCTGACTATTCGCAGCATGCCGAGTCCGGCTCGATCTCGCGGGTTAGTCAGCTCCGACAGAAGCATGCCCGAGAGCCAGGTGAACACCATCCACTCCTGCACGTGCGGCACCAGACTGGTGCTCATCCAGATGGGCCACAGCGGCGTCACCACCGTCAGGATCAGCAGCACGATGAAGAAGATGTGGGAGGCCAGATGGGAGGTGAACTTGATGACGGGCACCTTGCAGTACTTGTGGCCGATCGGGAGCGAGAAGAATATCCAGACGGGCGGGCAGGCGAGGAAGGCGAAGAAGAGGCCGATCGTTTTCCAGTTGGGCCAGTCGAGGTGGCCGCGCCAAACCTCTGTCAGGTAACGCTGCACGGCCGGGTGCGCGATAACCTGCCGGCAGACGCAGTGTTGTCACACAGGATGAAGCGAAGTTCCCTGAGGAGGAACTCCTTCAGCTCCTTCTCACCACTTCACTCAAGTCCCTCCCCTTACGTCTTTCTACTCGCGGTTTCCGTTACATTCCCGATATAGAATATAATGTTCCCGGCCTCCCGCTCCCTTTGACCTCATTCTCGCTCAATCTGACCTCTCTTCCCTCTTTCTGACCTCCCTGTGACCACCCTGCTTCCCTCTGACCTCCCTCTGTCCTCCCCTCCCTTCCTCTGACCTCTTTTTGCTCAAGCTCGATGAGGATGTCGAGGAACTCGTTCTGCTGGTAGTCGAGCGCCCTCAGCAGTATACCGGCAGACTTCGATCCTGCCGCCAGCGACAGGATCTCGGTGGCCATGACCTCGCAGTAGTGGGACGCTGCCAGCAGGTCCTTCGTCTTCTCCTTCTCCTGTGGGGCGGACATCGGGGAGGAAGGTGCATCAGCGGACGTGGGGAGATGTTCCAGCGGACATGGAGCGTCCACACAGCTATACAGCATCTGTAACAACACATTGCATCAACAGCGGCCTGGTCATTTCTTACCTTCATGGACAGGTGGTAGAGAATGTAGGAGAGTTTCGAGGCCACATCCACTGGCGCCGGGGAGAGCAGGATGAAGTCCTGAAGAGGCTTGTTACCGTACTTCTTGCTCACCATTGTCAGATCACTGACGAACTGAAATTCACGCAGATTTGGGTCATATAACATGCCATTAAAGTGTTCTATCCATGGTCGCGTCACTGGGTGAACGGAACCGTGCCACACTAACGTACACCGTGCGCCTCGAGTCCACTCCAGCTCGCCCGTGAAAGGGCGGCCACCTGACACTCGCCTTTTTATCGCTGAGCAGCGAGTATGAGTCGTGGTCCTTGCGGAGTAGGTACTCGATGACGTCAAAGTGCTCGTTGCTGACGGCGAAGCAGATGGCCGTCTTGGCGCTGGCGGTCTCGAACTTCGGCGAGGCGCCGCTCTCGATAAGTTGTTTGACGACGTCCAGGTGACCGTTCTTGCTGCTGTAGTGTAGCGCCGTCAGACCGTCCTGCCGAGCCACTCGGTAGGGTGAGGTGACGGGCGGAACACCGGCAGCTGGCAGCGGCCACCCACAGACACACAGCCATATAAGGGGAACAGAAGGGCAGACAGACTGACAGACAGACTCGCCGACGGCTAGTGAAGTACAGTGTAGAGTAAAGTACAGGCGCCATAGAGTAGACATTCGCCGAGTCAAAATAGATACTAAGAGCAGTTCAGGTTAAGACACTGTTGAACTGTGTTGCTGCGGAAATAATACATTCGGAATGTCTGGCACAGAGACAGAAAATCTAAACTCCCTAACGCAGCTTACTCTTAACCTGCATGCTGCAGTCCTCGATGTTAATACATTCAACGAAAGGCTTCCGTCTTCCGCTGCCTTGCACTAGAGCCCACTGGCTTTTTGTCCTTCAACCGTGTGTCGGCTGCACTGACCCTGTCGGCTGCGTTGATGTCGGCTCCCTGTCCGAGCAGCTGGGACACCATGGCCAGGTGGCCGTTCATGGCGGCTATGTGCAGTCCGGTGCGGCCGCGCCGGTCCTTACAGTGGAGCTGGTCAGTCGAGCGACTCAGCAGGAGTCCAGCCACGGCCGTGTGGCCGCCCACGCAGGCCAGGTGCAGAGGGATATACGCCTGAAACAGAGATCAGGTCAGAGGTCAGGTCAGAGGTCAGGTCAGAGGTCAGGTCAGAGGTCAGGTCAGAGGTCAGGTCAGAGGTCAGGTCAGAGGTCAGGTCAGAGGTCAGGTCAGAGGTCAGGTCAGAGGTCAGGTCAGATGTCAGGTCAGAGGTCAGGTCAGAGGTCAGTTCAGAGGTCAGGTCAGAGGTCAGGTCAGAGGTCAGGTCAGAGGTCAGGTCAGAGGTCGGGTCAGAGGTCAGGTCAGAGGTCAGGTCAGAGGTCAGGTCAGAGGTCAGGTCAGAGGTCAGGTCAGAGCTCAGGTCAGAGCTCAGGTCAGAGGTCAGGTCAGAGGCCAGGTCAGAGGTCAGGTCAGAGGCCAGGTCAGAGGTCAGGTCAGAGGTCAGGTCAGAGGTCAGGTCAGAGGTCAGGTCAGAGGTCAGGTCAGAGGTCAGGTCAGAGGTCAGGTATCAATAAAACCTTATTGCTCGTAATTAAATCTGATTCTGGAGGCCATACACCTGCAGACGATACAACCCTACAATACACCCCTTCAAATCCTACATCACTCCGGATTCCGACAAATCGGCATACCTCTGTGTAAACAGCACACCACCCCGCCGAAAACGTTATAAAAAACGTACAGCGGTGCAGCCAAACTCACGTTCATATCGACGGTGTAGCGTAACTCACGTTCAAATTGGTGGTGGCGTCCACCTGGACGCCGGGTGAGTTCATCAGCAGCCGGACGATGTTCTCCTTGCCGCTGTAGGCTGCCATGTGCAGCGGGGTGAGGCCCGACTCGGAGCCGAGCTCGCGGATGAAGGACGAGGAGGCCGCCGTCGGCGTCTCCGACTTCAGCGTGGCCGGCACGTGCTGGAGCAGCTCACGGACGATGTCTGCAGGGAGGGCGGCGGGGGATATTGTTGACTCGACCGTTATTTGGCTTTATTGTTCGGTTTCAACTTAAATGTGAAAAAGGAAGAGCGGAACACATTATTTTTAACCATATCAGCTCCTTCCGATCCTCCGGCCCGCTTCCCAGGTATGAACCGTCAGTCACCAGTTAATATATTTCACATCCGTTAAGCCAGACCCTTTCCTGCTCTAACCGAGCACACCGTGCTACCCCCGGGCCCGTCCCTCCGGTCCGGACCCCTACCACGCGCTCCGGACCCCTACTCCTGCCCCGCGCTCCGGACACCTACCCCTACCCCGCGCTCCGGACACCTACCCCTGCCCCGCGCTCCGGACACCTACTCCTGCCCCGCGCTCCGGACCCCTAACCCTGCCACGCGCTCCGGACTCCTACCCCTGCCCCGCGCTCCGGGCCCCTACTCCTGCCCCGCGCTCCGGACCCCTAACCCTGCCGCGAGCTCCGGACCCCTACCCCTGCCCCGCGCTCCGGGCCCCTACTCCTGCCCCGCGCTCCGGAATACCCGACGTACCGGCCTCTCCGTAGAAGGCAGCCACGTGCAGCGCGCTGAGACCGTTCTTCCGGCTGGTGATACGCATTGACGCGTGCTGGGCACGCAGCTGCGACAACACGCCGTTATGGCCGGCCCGCGCCGCCAGGTGGACCGGCGTGAAGCCATACTGAAACACGGACATAACACAGTCACAAACGCGCCGTTATGGCCGGCCCGCGCCGCCAGGTGGACCGGCGTGAAGCCGTACTGAAACACGGACATGCCACAGTCACAACACGCCGTTATGGCCGGCCCGCGCCGCCAGGTGGACCGGCGTGAAGCCGTACTGAAACACGGAAATGCCGCAGTCACAACACGCCGTTATGGACGGCCCGCGCCGCCAGGTGGACCGGCGTGAAGCCGTACTGAAATACAGCTATACCGCAGTCACAAACACGGACATACCACAGTCACAAACACGCCGGTATGGCCTGCACGAGCGGCCAGGTGGACCGGCGTGAAGCCGTACTGAAACACGGACATAGCACAGTCACAAACACGGACATACCACAGTCACAAACACACCGTTATGGCCGGCCCGCGCCGCCAGGTGGACCGGCGTGAAGCCGTACTGAAACACCCAGGTCAGAGTCAAGACAGGCTTACTGAAACATACCAGTCAGTGCAGTCATAACAACATACCGTACTGAAACACCGCGCCGGTCAAAATAAGAAAATACCGTATTAAAAGGACAACTGAGAGGACTAACACGCGATCGGGTTTGAATGCTTGAGAATATGTTAATCAGGAACGTAAACAATATCTCGCGTTTTTCACGACAGGAAGACGTATTAGCAGTGAGTCATGGAAGCTGTTGCAGCCCTTCTCGCGGGGCGTGTGTACTGACCCTGGTCTCCTCCGTGGGGCTGGCGCCGGCCTCTATGAGCACACGCACCACCTCCGGGTGGCCGCCCTCGGTATGTCGCGGGGGGGGGGGGGGTGTACTGACCCTGGTCTCCTCCGTGGGGCTGGCGCCGGCCTCTATGAGCACGCGCACCACCTCCGGGTGGCCGCCCTCGGTATGTCGCGGGGGGGGGGGGGGGGTGTACTGACCCTGGTCTCCTCCGTGGGGCTGGCGCCGGCGTCTATGAGCACACGCACCACCTCCGGGTGGCCGCCCTCGGTATGTCGCGGGGGGGGGGGGTGTACTGACCCTGGTCTCCTCCGTGGGGCTGGCGCCGGCCTCTATGAGCACACGCACCACCTCCGGGTGGCCGCCCTCGGTATGTCGCGGGGGGGGGGGGGTGTACTGACCCTGGTCTCCTCCGTGGGGCTGGCGCCGGCCTCTATGAGCACACGCACCACCTACGGGTGGCCGCCCTCGGTATGTCGCGGGGGGGGGGGGGGTGTACTGACCCTGGTCTCCTCCGTGGGGCTGGCGCCGGCCTCTATGAGCACGCGCACCACCTCCGGGTGGCCGGCCCTCGGTATGTCGCGGGGGGGGGGGGGGGGGGGTACTGACCCTGGTCTCCTCCGTGGGGCTGGCGCCGGCCTCTATGAGCACGCGCACCACCTCCGGGTGGCCGCCGGTGTGTGTGTGTACTGACCCTGGTCTCCTCCATGGGGCTGGCGCCGGCCTCTATGAGCACGCGCACCACCTCCGGGTGGCCGCCGGTGTGTGTGTACTGACCCTGGTCTCCTCCGTGGGGCTGGCGCCGGCCTCTATGAGCACGCGCACCACCTCCGGGTGGCCGCCCTCGGCCGCCATGTGCAGCGGCGTCGACTCGGACGTCTTGTTGTGGCACGACGTCACCATCTGCTTGTTGAACTTCATCAGCTCCTTGATTACGTCCACGGAGCCCTTCATGGCGGCGATGTGGGCGCACGTGTTGCCGTCCTGCCGGCCGAACGGACCGCGTCAGTCGACAGGCATCTCAGGTCGATCAGTATCGAAAACAGCACACACCACTGTGCGCCGCCGGGAGATCATACACAATTTTATAGGCAATATTGGCAAATGCCAGCTTTAGAAATGGAGCTTAAAAAGTATGCAGCGCACACATAAGTCGGTATCGGCAGGTGTGAGCGAGAATATGTTGCGTAATGCGTGCTAAATATTCCATTATCTAACAGATGCGTTACAAAGCCACAATACAAGCGCACTTGTGTCATTTCTCAACCAGCATTAATCACTTTCTCTCCTCTTTTCGTAATAAACACTTCGCAAAGACAGGCTGATTCGGCAGCTGTGCGACTCACCCGGTCGGCGGTGGTGACCAGCTCGGGGAAGTGTTTGAGGAACAGTTTGACCACCTCTGAGTGGTTGTTCTGCGCCGCCAGGTGGATCGGCTTCTGACCGCTGTCGTTGGTGGCGTTGGCGTCGCTGCGGGTCTGTATCAGCGCGCTACACACCTCGATCTGCCCAGCCTCGGCAGCCAGGTGCAGGGGAGTGTTCTTCGTCTGCGATGGGCACGGGCACGGGATTAGGGCGCCAGCAACTGTAATGCTGGGTTGTATCACTACTTGATAATGTAAAACTGAGGGCTGAGTCTGAAAATTATGACATCGAGAGTGGCGGAAAACATGGCAGCAGCGTGGAACGTAATGCTCGGAAATAGGCAATTTCATCGGAAATCGTTAACACTACAATTGATGATTGATGATGGATGCAAAAAAATAGAGAAAAAGAAAGAAATTAACCCCGTAAGAGAATGAGTCACATCGCAATTTCTCCCTTTCCACTATCAGGCCCAGGTTGGGTATTTACCAGCGTGTTCACGTCCACAGCGGCGTTATGCTTCTGTATGAGCGTCTGCACGAGTTCCTTGTATCCCCTGGTGGCGGCCAGGTGGAGGGCGGTGAGGCCGATCTTGGAGCGCGAGTTGACGAACGCCTTGTGCGCCAGCAGTGCGTTGCAGACCTCCAGATGGCCCTGCTCGGCGGCCAGGTGCAGCGCCGCCTTACCGTCGCTGTCGAACACGTCCACTCTGCCGGCAGGGGAAGGTGGGGGACGAGGCGGCTTCGTTACATCACAAACATAGATATTGGAACCAGTGAGATGTCTACGGATCGGTGTCACCACCCCTGGGCGACATAACGAGAGACTCCAGCTAATGCTATCATGCTGTCTTCGGACGGTGACCGACACCGCCGCCGCTGTCATTGTCACATGGTTATTTACGCTGAAGCGGACAATACGCGGGGACAATACGCGGGGACAGTACGCGGGGACAATACGTGGGGACAATACGCGGGGAAAATACGCGGGGACAATACGCGGGGCAATACGCGGGACAATACGCGGGGACAATACGCGGGGACAATACGCGGAACAATACGTGGGGAAAATACGCGGGGACAATACGCGGGGCAATACGCGGGAAAATACGTGGGGAAAATACGCGGGGACAATACGCGGGCCAATACGCAGGGAAAATATCACTGTTGCTTTCACTGTGACAGCGAGACATTGCCACATCACAGTTACGGTGTGCGATACCTTCATTGTGACAGCGAGACATTGCCACAGCACAGTTACGGTGCACGGTACCTTCACTGTGACAGCGAGACATTGTCACAGCACAGTTACGGTGTGCGATACCTTCACTGTGCCAGCGAGACATTGCCACAGCACAGTTACGGTGCACGGTACCTTCACTGTGACAGCGAGACATTGCCACAGCACAGTTACGGTGCACGGTACCTTGAACGCCCTCTACCACAGCAGCCGCACTGCTTATCATAACTGGTGACGTCTCAAAGACGGGTTTCCTCCGTCTCACCTGACGTTGTGCTGCAGGAGGCTTTTGGTGACCTCGAGGTGGCCCTGCTGGGAGGCTTGTCTCACCTGACGTTGTGCTGCAGGAGGCTTTTGGTGACCTCGAGGTGGCCCTGCTGGGAGGCTTGTCTCACCTAACGTGTTGCAGGAGGCTTTTGGTGATCTCGAGGTGGCCCTGCTGGGAGGCTTGTCTCACCTGACGTTGTGCTGCAGGAGGCTTTTGGTGACCTCGAGGTGGCCCTGCTGGGAGGCTTGTCTCACCTAACGTGTTGCAGGAGGCTTTTGGTGATCTCGAGGTGGCCCTGCTGGGAGGCTTGTCTCACCTGACGTTGTGCTGCAGGAGGCTTTTGGTGATCTCGAGGTGGCCCTGCTGGGAGGCTTGTCTCACCTGACGTTGTGCTGCAGGAGGCTTTTGGTGACCTCGAGGTGGCCCTGCTGGGAGGCCACCATCAGACAGGAGGCGCCGCCGCTGTTCTGACGATTCAGCACCACCTGCACGTTCGGCACCTGGACCGACGCATAGACAAGTAGGTAGGTGGTAGGTGGTCAGTAAAAAAAAACATGAAGTAGTTCAAACAAGTAGGTGGGCAGTAAATATCCCAACAGCAAGACAACAGTATATGCATATTTATCTGAAGCCAGTTGATAACAGTCGATCACACAAATAAGGAGGTCGCAATAATTAATTGAACCGACGCTAAAGACTCGCTTTACCACTAAACAAGGATCTCAAACGTTTTTGACGTACATTTGATCTTGTACCAGTATATCTTACCGGTTTTAACAGCAATGTTAAATCCTACATTATTCACGGTAGAGGCTGATGGATAAGAGTGAATGTTCCTATCTTACCTGGTCCTTCAGATGAATCAGCATCTGTTCCAGTATGGCATTGTTCCCATGTCGAGCCACGTAGTGGAATGGAGTCTCCTTGGCCTGACGAATAGGTAGCGAAGGAAACGGTCAGCCTGATGAATAGGTAGTGAAGCGAACGGTCAGCTGACTCTCATATGGATCATTAGATGGACAGGGGAATACAAACACAATGAAAACCTGCAATATAACTCCACATATCCAAATATACCACTACAATTTTGGGCCAAAACATCTGTTGCTTCAGCGTAACTGCGTCAATGTTGATATCCGGAAGCTATTTGAGTAGCTATATTGATAACAAAATGATATACGAGATATTACATGTTAACTGAATTATCTTTCACATTTCGAACTATTTGCATAATCCAGTCATTGCCACGGCGGCCCACATTAACCCGTTATATCCCAGTGGGACCTTTTAGTACCGCATATAAATATATATATATATATATATATATATATATATATATATATATATATATATATATATATATATATATATATATATATATATATATATATATAAAAATATATATATATATATATATATATATATATATATATATATATATATATATATATATATATATACATATATAAAAATAAATATATATATATATATATATATATATATATATATATATATATATATATATATATATATATATATATATATATATATATATATATATATATATATATATATATATATATATATATATATATATATATATATATATATATATATATATATATATATATATATATATATATATATATATATATATATATATATATATATATATATATATATATATATATATATATATATATATATATATATATATATATATATATATATATATATATATATATATATATATATATATATATATATATATATATATATATATATATATATATATATATATATATGTATATATATATATATATATATATATATATATATATATATATATATATATATATATATATATATATATATATATATATATATATATATATATATATATATATATATATATATATATATATATATATATATATATATATATATATATATATATATATATATATATATATATATATATATATATATATATATATATATATATATATATATATATATATATATATATATATATATATATATATATATATATATATATATATATATATATATATATATATATATATATATATATATATATATATATATATATATATATATATATATATATATATATATATATATATATATATATATATATATATATATATATATATATATATATATATATATATATATATATATATATATATATATATATATATATATATATATATATATATATATATATATATATATATATATATATATATATATATATATATATATATATATATATATATATATATATATATATATATATATATATATATATATATATATATATATATATATATATATATATATATATATATATATATATATATATATATATATATATATATATATATATATATATATATATATATATATATATATATATATATATATATATATATATATATATATATATATATATATATATATATATATATATATATATATATATATATATATATATATATATATATATGCTTATATTATTGTTATTTGAGCGCTTAAGTCCGTTTTGATGGTGTGCCCTTAATAACAAAACCTGAGGCCATTCTTATACAAAAAAATCGAGCCGTGGCGCGATTGTTTTTGATAAGAATGGCCTCAGGACTGGAAATGTGTTATGTTTGGGCGGTGTGTAAAATACCTGCATATTATTTGGCTTTGCTGCTGCATTTCCGAGGCGCTGTTTCGACGCTAAGCATCTCCCGCGCCGGGTCCTGAGGCCATTCTTTTAAAGGGAATGTTTCACCTTTGTATTGGTTTTGAACTGAGATAGCCATTATCTTTGGCCGTCATTGAAATGTCGAAAATATTAAGGTCATTTTGCTCAAAACTTAGCCGTTTTTAAGCAATTTAATTTATAGTTTGCAAAATGGGGTCTAGGCCAGTGCCGCCGCTGATTGGCTGACAGCCTCATTTTCAACCAATCCCACTTTGTCAGCCAATCAGCGGTGGTCTTTAGCTCAATAATGACGTCATCATTCCAAATTAAAAAAAAACTTAATTTGTATAAAGTTAAGTGACTTTTTGAGAGAAAAAAATATCACCATCGTTTTCAGCAACACTTACTTCATATTTTCGACTACAACCAGCGTATATTTGACAACTTTCAGAAATGTAAAACACTCCCTTTAAGAAAAAATCGAGCCACGGCTCGATTTTTGTTTGTAAGAATGGCCTCAGGTCCAAGTTTGGTTATTAAGGACACACTATCAAAACGGACTTAAACGCTCAAATAACGGTAATATCCGCCAATATATGTGGTACCAAAAGGTCTCACTGGGATTAATCGGCGAATCCGTCACTCAGACCAGATTTCCTTCAACAGATACATTTTTATATCGTTGTCCTGTAAATTGTAATCAGCAGGTTAATTGAATACCTACAGTTAGGGCATGCAAAAAGCACTTTCTATTTATGTCGTTATGTTGTGTATCGTCTTATGTATTAGGTACCGAGCTATGAAATATTCGAAATTAAATTGTGTCGTGCCACAATGTATTGTGAAGTGCGTATTTTTGTTGTGTGGTGGCACAGATTTACAAGCCTTAACACTACACTGTTTAAAAATGTTCATTGTGTATTGTTAAATGTCGATATGGACTCCGAACATCACTAAGGTTTGTGCCGTTTATGCCTCGTTTCAAATGTCAAATAAGTCGTATAACGCTGTATATGTATAACGTATATAAATACTCACACGATCAACTTCAAACCAACGAAGTAATGTCAAGCTCAGAGACCGATGACAAAGTTAAACAAGAGGCAATACAAAAGTTACTTAAAGCTGTAAACCAAGGATTGTGACAGTGATTGTATTGCAAGTTAACGAGTGAACAATAATATCGCGGAAATGGTTGGTCAGAGAATGCAAATGAAAAGTAAATGCCTTGAACAGAATCTTTGTTGGTGGAGGATAGATTGAAGTCACCAAAATATAACTTTAACGTACGCTTATCATTTTTCTTTAGATCAGTCTTCATGCAAACAATGTCGCGAAGCTCTAAAACATTGCTATGCTATTTACTGTTGTACGTCAATGTTTCGCTTAGTTGAGCAAGTGCGATGTTTTGCCTCGCTTTCGCTTTGAACAAGTGCTGAGGCACTTGCCATCTCCAGCGACGTTGACATGGGTTCCGTCGGTAACGGTTTGGCGTTGCCGACGGTCTGTTTGGAGTTGGCCGAGGACCGCAGTGCGACAAGACCCGGCTGGCCGGCCGTGACCCGCTGACCTGTCTGACCCGTCTGACCTGTCTGACCTGTCTGACCTGTCTGACCGGACGGACTGCCCGACTACAGACGGATAGCAGGTCAGCAAACAGCGCCGACTGGAAACGCTATCATCGTAGGCAGCGGAAATACTCCCGTCGAATCGCTTGGAAATGTTAGGAAATATATGGCACATTGAAAGCATTAAGTCAATGGGTTTTCCTGAAGTCAGCAATATAGGTTCTAAAACAAGGTTGTTAATGCTAGTTACTTGCTAAATTGACGACATGCATTCAGGCTGATCAGAGAGCCTGGAATTATTAGCACGATTGATGATGCTCGCTTATTGTTACATTGGCAGTATGCACTAAGGATTGTCAGATAAATCGGTATGATTCGTTAGCACTCAGTGAAAGCCCCCAATAAGAAATTCAATTTTAGTTTTCTTCTTGAAACCAGGCAAACATCTATTTCCTGAAGTGATGCTTACTAAAAATGAAATCAATAGAAATTAAAGCGAGCATCTATCCCACCACGAGTAACGTAAGCGACATTGGATTAACGCCATACACTTAACCAGCCTCTCTCTTTGCCATCTTTCTGAATCACATCTCGCTTCTCCCGCCCACTTTCCTTCCACCAGGTCATAACTCAGTAGCACCCTTTCTACACACTACGCCACGTCCCACATCACACCTCCTCCCACCCTCCACACCACCTCCCACCCTCTGTAACTCTCCGTCCGCCCTCCATCACACCTCCTCCCACCCTCTGTAACGCTCCGTCCGCCCTACACCACACCTCCGCCCACCCTCTGTAACGCTCCGTCCGCCCTACACCACACCTCCTCCCACCCTCCACCCCCTCCTCACCTTGGTGGTCAGCAGGTCCAGCGCCCCGCCGTTGACGCAGAGCAGTTTAATGATGTCTCTGTCCTCCTGCGGGTAGTGCAGCCTGTCGCGAGTCACCCGGCTGGCGTAGTGGACCGCCGTCTCGCCCAGCTCGTTACGGATGTTCATCAGCTTCTTCAGCCGGGCGGCGCCCTCAGCCTCGGAGCTGGACGTCTTGGAGACGAAGTCGCGTAACAGGCTCACCACCTGGTAGTTGCTGTTCTGGCAGGCGAGGTGCAGTGGGTTTTCACCGTTCTGCGGTGGAGGGGGGGGGGGGGGGGAGTCAGGTCACGGGATATTGGGGTATGTTGATAATGACCAGTCGACTGAGGTATGGTGCAGATCGGGTTTATTGCATCAAAGAAGGACATTATAACAGCTTACAGCGCCGAACATGAAAATACTAGTAGTACTTCATATGATGGAATGTTATTATAATGTTGAAATGGCAATGCTAACGCTAAACTATTAATCCAACAAGGCAGCAATAAAACCAAAGACAGAACGTTCGCGCAAATTACTATGATGCAGCTATCAAAGAGGCAGCTAATCATATCGATTCCGCGTGACCGCTACCTCAGCACCGCGGCTCTGAACTGCAGACCGTCGACTAAAGCTGGAGGCCCGACTGCTATCTCTGACGGCCCCTGGTCCACCGATCAACTCACGTTCGACTGTGCCATGGGGTCGGCGCCGTCCTCCAGCAGGAGCTGGCACGTCTTCAGGTGGCCACACTGCGCCGCCACGTGTAGAGGAGTCTGACCTGTGGGGCGGGGAACACAGAGCCGACTGAGCGGCGACCGACGCAGGCGCAGAACACGCAACAGTTAAACGTCTCTTGGCAATGGGTTATGCTTGTAACAAAGCTACTGTCAGAGTTAGAGGCGATTCGTTTCTCTCGGAACACCGCTGAGTAAAAGTAATTCAGTTCTTTCACTGTCACAAAGTAATTAATTTACATTCGGACAACTTTTGTGTGTTCATGTACAAATATAACTGATCGTTAGTGTCGTCATTTTGTAGTACATCTGCACTTCTATAGCGATAATATGCAGTGATATCTGCACCACTTCTATAGCGATAATATGCAGTGATTGTGGCTTCGTACCGTTCTCCATGGTGAGCTGGACGCTGGCACCGGACTTGAGCAGCATCTCAGCACACTTGTCACCGTCCTGGACACGTGCCGCGATGTGGAGTGGCGTCTCCCTCAGAGCTCCACCTAGCAGAGGTCAATGTCACAACACAGACAATATGAAATCCCTCAGGGCCCCACCTGACCTGACATAGATGTCAATGTCAGTAACAAACCATAAACAAACCATAATACAGATTACACTGCAGGGGACAGCTGAACAATGGCTGGTTATTTCCCGAAATATAAAGTTGATGTCGCACATCATGTTACACGCGCTTATGTTGTTCGGACACATTTTCATTGCCGAGGTCGATAATTAAAATGGCATCGCCTGAAGCCGAGAATTCCAATGACAGGTTAGGAATGTCATGGAATTACATGACGTGCATTGAATCAAACCACACCCAACATTTCTTAACGCTAATTGAATGAAATTATTCCATGCCATCCTGTGATTCTTCCAAAACTAATAATCGTGATTGAGTAATGGAGCAGTCCAAGCATTTCAGAAGGTCCAGTGGGACGGTGGGTAGAAGGTGCTAGGTAGGCCTAGGACGTTCTGATAAAGTATGTCTGACCGGCTGTTCAAACGTATTGTATGTTCATTTGTTAAAGGAAATAGTTCACCTCGAAATTTTTCCCAAACACGATTTGATTATATTTTGTACTACGATGTATTTTTATATTGTCAAAAATGGCCTTATATCGCGCCGATTTAGGACAGAAGGCCGTAAATTATTATTGTTTATCAAAACTATATGCATACTCTCTGATTCAAGAGTCCTGACGTCACGCGAATACAAAAAAAAATGGTTCAGCCAATCAGATTCGAAAGTAGTCGCGTAAGGATAGACTCGCATTAGAGATGTGCCAACCGGTGGCCGGCGGTTCGCTTGCTAGCACCAGCTGCAAGCTGATTGGCTGATGGTACAGCCTCTGCCCGGGCTAGAACCAGTACGACATTCTTTCGCCAGCACCGCATTCATTCGCCAAAAAAGAAAAGTATTCGTCTGGAGTCTTTTCAGTCAAGAAAACTTGCAGATAGGGGTTTCCCAGCACGGGCTACACAACTGCTATCTCAGTTTAAAACTAATGTTGAAGGTGAACTATTTCCTTTAAGTCCGTGGAATATTTCGATATCGGTGACCTCTGACCGTACCTCTGATCTCCACCTGGGCTCCGTGTGACCATAGCTCTGGCTCCGTGTACCCGTACCTCTGACCGTACCTCTGATCTCCACCTGGGTTCCGAGTGACCGTACCTCTGACCCTACCTCTGATCTCCACCTGGGCTCCGTGTGACCGTACCTCTGATCTCCACCTGGGCTCCGTGTGACCGTACCTCTGATCTCCACCTGGGCTCCGTGTAACCGTACCTCTGATCTCCACCTGGACTCCGTGTGACCGTACCTCTGATCTCCACCTGGGCTCCGTGTGACCGTACCTCTGATCTCCACCTGGACTCCGTGTAACCGTACCTCTGATCTCCACCTAGGCTCCGTAAGACCGTACCTCTGATCTCCACCTGGGCTCCGTGTGGCCATACCTCTGACCGTACCTCTGATCTCCACCTGGGCTCCGTGTGGCCATACCTCTGACCTACCTCTGATCTCCACCTGGGCTCCGTGTGACCCTACCTTTGATCTCCACCTGGGCTCCGAGTGACCGTACCTCTGATCTCCACCTGGGCTCCGTGTGACCGTACCTCTGATCTCCACCTGGGCTCCGTGTGACCGTACCTCTGATCTCCACCTGGACTCCGTGTGACCGTACCTCTGATCTCCACCTGGACTCCGTGTGACCGTACCTCTGATCTCCACCTGGGCTCCGTGTGACCGTACCTCTGATCTCCACCTGGACTCCGTGTGACCGTACCTCTGATCTCCACCTGGGCTCCGTGTGACCGTACCTCTGATCTCCACCTGGGCTCCGTGTCCCAGCAGCGTCTCTACCACGGCTGCCTTGCCCGCCTGCACTGCCAGATGCAGGGCCGTGTAGTTATCCTGGGGACGACAGACCAGCCGGGCCGCGTCAGGTACGCTCGTAACGTCTTTGACGAGCTAAAACTGGCCACTGGTAGCCACTGGCTCTTGACAAGACTCATTAGATGGGGAAAACAACGCTGCTGGACATACAACAGACATTCAACTATTCTGTGATTAAATGAATACAAACAATGATAGGGTGTCCGCATGAATAAATGATCATATGATACTTGTGGATGTGGCAAGGACGTGTGATTACAATTGTGAAGTTTCGATTGGGTAAGTGTGAGCAAGAAGAGCGAGAACATTGCATTTATCGCAGTAAAATCAGAACTAATTGGCCATTGGGGAGGGATACAAACAGAACTATGTCTCTAAGGTAAAGTGTACGTACCCTGGTGGTGACGTCGACGCTCTCTCCCTTCTGAATGAGCGCGTTGATGACCCCCGCGTGGCCGGTAACGGCAGCCGTGTGGATGGCACGAGCGCCCGCCTGAAAACGAGCCCCGCCAACAGTCAGACGGGAGAGGGACGAGCACCGCGGACAGGCGTGCCGAGAGCTTAAACTTCCAGCAAGTGGCACGCAGTCAGTCAGTCAAGGACGACGCTTCAACGCCCTCATCCCTAACAGTTAGAAAAATATATCAAATTGTCATGAGCATAAAATATGAAGATGTCAAATTATTGTTGACATTTCTACGCAAACACTTCCGAGATGTTGCTTACAATCACCGACAGCTGCCGTCTAAACTTGTAACGAGTAGCAGATCCTTCGAATATGATGATTTGTAATTCGATATCGCTTTAAATTACCGCATTGCGATAATCACCTTGTTAGGCATGTGCAGGGGCACGCCTTTCCTGAGGAAGGCCATCACTGCCTCGGGATGGCCGTTCAGTGAGGCGATATGCATGAGGGTGCTGCCATCTTTGGTGCGGTCCATAACTGAAGCTTTGAACTTGTCTGCCAGGATCTCCACGACCAGTGCATGTCCCCGCTCGGCGGCGATGTGAAGCGGGGTACGGTCTGTAACAGGGAGCACAGCCGAAAACTGTTAGCTCGTTCTGACGAAAGTTGATAGAACAAACACAAAGTTGACGGGGCGATGACCCCATCAACCGAAAAGGGAACCCACACATGTAAATAATCTTACAAAAGTTTTTTTCCCTGCGTGACCTGTGTCGTGTCTCAGGATTTGCGTGCGAAAGAAACTGTCATAAAAAAGTAAATTAGGTGTGGTGTTCAGATTACTTGTATAAAGCTGTGTTACCATGGAAAGCTTCCGAATAAAGGAAGAAAGAAGTCTGAAACGCTGTATCTTTTGGTGCGTGAGGAAGTTTTAAAACTCAATGCACTAATATTTTATATTTATACAAATACTAACGTTAGCTTTAAAGCAGACTATATCCAAGTTTGGGCGTTTATAAACAGCAGCGTGTCACCGAACGTAACGTGACCGTCGGCTGCGGCGCAGGAGCGTGCGTTGGATTAGGAACGTGTCACGTGCGCCACAATCCGCTGCAGAATGCCGTACAAGCGGCGACCGTGGCGCAGTGTAGCTTCAAAGCAGACAACATTTCCGCCTGCGGCTGATCATGAAGCCGGTAAGTACTTAGATGGACTTTCGCGGTAGCCTGCGTGAAAATAATTGCGCGTGTCTTTCTAGCTGCGAGGAGCGGACACATGCTGTGCATTGTGATGAAAGAGGTCCAAAGGTCTTATTTTTGGTACATTAAAAGCGTGCTGTAGCATCATGAACCTGATCCGTATGATTTGGATAATTCTTACCGTCTCTAGACTTCTTTCCACCTACACTTTCTAGCTAAAATGATTCACAGGGAAACTGCAGGAACATCAGATTTTGTTTAACGGAGAAGAGCGTCATGACCTTTCCAGGATGTCGTCCGCGCAGATCGATACAGTTGCGCCGACTCGCCGTTAACCCTATTTATTCCCTGCGGGCGGCCATAATTACGTTAACCTGCGGGGGGCAGATTCTGCCCCCCCCCCCCCAGAGATCTCGAGAACCGCTCGGTCGATTTCGATTGGTAAAACGCCAATCGATTCGTCATGACAATATCTCTCTTTGATCCCGACATTTTTTGTTTTGTTCAAAAATGGGGGCCAGGGGGCAAAAAATCCGAAGCTTTTGGGTGTTTTTTTTTAAAGGTCATTGCAGCCATGTGGCTCGACCGATTCTCATACCTCAAACGTTTTTGAGCTTCAAATGTACTGATATTTAATATAGCAAAAGACACAAAACAAAATAAAAAATAATAGGCATATTCAGGGAATGTAAAATGGGAGGATTTTCTGGGGGACAAATATGTGCTGTTCGTGATTGTTTGGGACAACATGAACGTCAGATGTGGGCATTATATGCTGTAATTTGCTAAATTTGATATAATGCGCATAGGAAAAAAACATGGGGGGGGGGGCACCATGCGCGTATCATCTTACTAATTTGAAGTTGGACCTAATTTGAGGGTGGGTATCGCCTCCCATTTTTGTTTTCCTGAGTGCGCCTTTGCCCCAAAAATATGTACAATCCCAGTATATATGATGCATATTGCATTGAAGTTGTTTCTGACGCATTTATTGCACTGCAAACCACGAAGGAAGTATGCGCCGCAAAACCGGATTCGTAACACCCTCCCCAAAGCAGGAGCCTGGAACCGCCTCTGCTGGACCTATTTTTTAAAAAATTTGACACAACACGTGTCATTCACTTTTAAGAAAAGTCACAAAGTTTCAGTACGCTACGCCTAACGGTTTAGAAGCAGCAAGTGAAAATCCACCGAGCGGGGGGGGGGGGCAGAATCTGCCCCCGCAGGGAATAGGGTTAACTGCCGGAAGAATCCTACGCAAAGCCTGTCTGGCGTCGTCGGCGGCGTCGTCGTCGGCGGCGGCCTGTGAGTGTGTGGCCGCGGGGCTGTTGGCCGACTGCAGATCGCGTGCAGAGTGGAGATTTGGAGCAGCCCAGTGACGCTGATCCGGAGAAGACCGGATTTCCCGGCCATGACAAATGTCACAGCAAAGTAGCCAGCCGTTCAATGGCCTGCACTAGACAGCTGAATAATGAAACATACGCTGGGAACGGCAGATCAGTGGCCGGGCAGGTCTCCGGTCTCGGCAAGAGAAATGTGCGCACACACTGACGCACAACTAGCAGCGATGTGCAGCGATGTATTTGGAATTAAACTGATTTGTGCGGTCGTGATGCAAATTCTTGCTGGTTGTGAAGATGTATCTACTGCCAGCAAACACTCCAGCAATGCTTGCTTCAATGATGTCCATAGTAAGGCGCACTATTGCAATGCGTGTCATATGCAACGTCCCCGTTAAAAATACTATTTGCCGCAATGCTTGGCCATTGGATGCAACTGTCCTCTAGTCCCCTTTTGGGACGTCTCGCCTGTCGTTTCCTTCGGTGAGGCAGATATTATATGGCTTCACAGTGGCAGTCATATGGCTTTATATGGCATCTTTGTGTTTGCGACGACTGATGTGACTGCATCACTCACGGATAGGTGGCTTAAAGGCGCACAAAAAGGACATATAACAAGATCAGCACTGCGGAGGCGATCTTGCGCCGTCAGGAGATATCTGGCGCCCCCGGCGGGCAGCTGTGACGCTGCATCCTGCCGTCTCAGCTTCTATCGCGGCCCGGCGGCACGGTGCGGCAGGACGGCCCGCGGGACGGTGCGGCAGGACGGCCCGCGGGACGGTGCGGCAGGACGGCCCGTGGGACGGCGCGACAGGACGGCCCGCGGGACGGTGCGGCAGGACGGCCCGCGGGACGTCGCAACAGGACGGCCCGCGGGACGGCGCGGCAGGACGGCCCGCGGGACGGCGCGGCAGGACGGCCCGCGGGACGGTGCGGCAGGACGGCCCGCGGGACGGCGCGGCAGGACGGCCCGCGGGACGGTGCGGCAGGACGGCCCGCGGGACGGTGCGGCAGGACGGCCCGCGGGACGGCGCGGCAGGACGGCCCGCGGGACGGCGCGGCAGGACGGCGCGGCAGGACGGCCCGCGGCACGGTGCGACAGGACGGCCCGCGGGACGGTGCGGCAGGACGGCCCGCGGCACGGCGCGGCAGGACGGCCCGCGGGACGGTGCGGCAGGACGGCCCGCGGGACGGCGCGGCAGGACGGCCCGCGGGACGGTGCGGCAGGACGGCCCGCGGGACGGCCCGCGGGACGGCGCGGCAGGACGGCGCGGCAGGACGGCCCGCGGGACGGTGCGGCAGGACGGCCCGCGGGACGGTGCGGCAGGACGGCCCGCGGGACGTCGCGACAGGACGGAGCGGGGGCACGGCCCGCGGGACGGCCGGGGGACGTCAGATGTCCGCTGCCGTCTGGCAGACAGGCAGACCGTCCACGGCCGGTCCCGGGTGGCCGTGTGTTGACAACGCGGGGCGGCCAGCGACACGGAACGGTGACAGTGGCGTGCGGCGCAGGCACGCGGCACGCACTCCCCCCCCCCCCCTCCACCACCCCACCCACACCCACCCACTCCCCCCTCCACCACCCCACCCGCACCCCACCCACCAGCACCGGCTCATCGGACAGTTTCGCAATGTGGGACGCAGTATGAGTGATATCGGTACTTTCATCTCAACGAAGCAACGACGGTGTCTGCAGCACAGTCACTTCCGCTCCATAAAGAGCCTCTGCACAGCCACTTCCGCTCCATAAATAGCCTCTGCACAGCCACTTCCGCTCCATAAAGAGCCTCTGCACAGCCACTTCCGCTCCATAAAGAGCCTCTTCACAGCCTCTTCCGCTCCATAAAGAGCCTCTTCACAGCCACTTCCGCTCCATAAAGAGCCTCTGCACAGCCACTTCCGCTCCATAAAGAGCCTCTGCACAGCCTCTTCCGCTCCATAAAGAGCCTCTTTACAGCCTCTTCCGCTCCATAAAGAGCCTCTGCACAGCCACTTCCGCTCCATAAAGAGCATCTGCACAGCCTCTTCCGCTCCATAAAGAGCCTCTGCACAGCCTCTTCCGCTCCATAAAGAGCCTTTTCACAGTTTCTTCCACTCCATAAAGAGCCTCTTCACAGCCTCTTCCGCTCCATAAAGAGCCTCTGCACAGCCTCTTCCGCTCCATAAAGAGCCTCTTCACAGCCTCTTCCGCTTTCCCACAGCGGTAAACCAGAACGTGACTGATGCCATTCCCTCTCAAATTACAGCACATATTGAATATATTCGTCTGTTTGACATCTTGAATTGATAGGAGACGGTTTTTTTTTTAAAAGATAGAAACCATATTGCATATATGTAAGGATGAAACAGAGGGACCCAACCAAATACATAAACTGTATTTGTACACAATATATATTGACATCAACAGACACTCCACGAATAAGCTTTTGGCTGCTAGAGCCGAAAGCACAACACAGTGAACAAGGTTCTAGGAGCCCAAAGCTTTGTGTACCAATACTACATTTGCTATATTTGAGTCTCTCCGTTAATCTGTTTCAGCATATTCATCCTGCATATATACCTGCGGGCTGCGACCTGCTAGTGTAACGGGTTTTCGCTTCTGCATGGTTCTGCCATTTTGTGCAACATTGCAACATTTTTTTTTAATTTTTGAAAACTCTTTTTCTGGTTAATTTTGGGCCGCTGAATGGAATGACATAAAGTTTGAGGCTCTCTGGCTTAATCTGCAACAATTTGAACGGCTTGCAACAATTGTCATCAATTTGCAACATTATTAAAATTTTGTTCACGGGGTTTTTTGAGATCAGGAGTCGAAATATGGCATTTTCAGAATGTTATAATCCCGTGTTTTCGAGATAATACTAAATTTTGTGGTTAAAAATGCAGAATCGAGCTCAACCTGTACATACATTTTTATTTTGGAGGCAGGTCAATCATCGGCGAGCACATAGGTCGCTGCACGGTTAGGGTGGGGGTGGTGCAATTTAGCGGGTTAATCGGGAATTGGTCCGGTGGAATAAGGTCGGGGTTTCCTTGTTCGTGAGCCGGCACCAATGGCCATCTGGCTCCTCCTTACATAATTTCACCAACGGCTTGTCCCTCAGACTATCACACTGTGAGTTCTGTGATCGGTTCCATGTCTATTCTGCATACCCAGTGCAACGCTACGCTGAGGACGAACTCCCACTGGAACTAACACACTCATACATCCTTTCACTCAGACTCTCCCCAGACATTCACTCAATCATCAATATCTTTCATACTTTGCAGTAAACTGTCAGGTTCGTCTTCCTGACCCCTACCTCTTTTCCTATCCCCACCAGTGGTGCGTAGTGTTACACAGGAAACGCACCAGGGTAACAGCTGGTTCACTGAGCGAATTTCGTCTCCGATGTACTCAGCTCTTCACTATGAATAACTTTCCACTCTAACTATTAAATCCACCAAATGAAAATATGAATAACCTCACACATGCTTCTCTGTCTGGGTCCATTCCTGCCGCACACTGCTGCTGGGATCCACGACTTACTGCGGTTTCCGTGGTGCTCCAATCGCCAATCCACGCCACCTCAGCACCCTGACTCCTCCTACGGCATTTATCTGAGGTGGATGGCCATTCCGGCCCACACGTCGCCACCTCAGCACCCTGACTCCTCCTACGGGATTTACCTGAGGCGGATGGACATTCTGGCCCTCACACGTCGCCACCCCAGCACCCTGACTCCTCCTACGGCATTTATCTGGAGCGGATGGCCATTCTGGCCCGCACACGTCACCACCTCAGCACCCTGACTCCTCCTACGGCATTTACCTGAGGCGGATGGCCATTCTGGCCCTCACACGTCGCCACCCCAGCACCCTGACTCCTACGGCATTTATCTGGGGCGGATGGCCATTCCGGCCCGCACACGTCACCACCTCAGCACCCTGACTCCTCCTACGGCATTTACCTGAGGCAGATGGCCATTCTGGCACTCCTGGTTTCCCAGAACCTGGCGTTACCGGACTCTTTCGAGTGCCCGCCAGTATTTCGCGACTTACGGCGCGCGATCCAGCTCACTTCCTGGCATCGCGGAATGGACCCTCTTGCAAAAACAAATCTCATCATCATCTAACTCCCATTATCCTGGGAACACAACTTTCTCCTTCCGAACTAAATATGCCCACCGAAACCGGTCTATACATCTGAGAACTTCGCTATCTCTTGTTAAAATGATCTCCTCTTAGTTGAATTCCCATTCACCTCCACCCCCTTTTACCCCATCACCCGTCAGTGCAGCAGACCGTGTCGGCAGGCATATTACGCACAGGGGCGCGGCTACGTATTGTCTAGGCCTCCTCACAATCTTGTCCATTATTTCCCACTGTCAGTTTACACCATGCTGTTATCGTCATACCTCCCTCGTGCGTTGCATCCTATTTGCCCCGGCTCCACGCGCACGGTTGTCTCTGGGCGTGCGTCTGCACGTTTGTATGTAGTGTACGTACAGTATGCATGCATGATTCCAAGTATGTGTATGTATGCCTGTATGCCTGCATGCCTGCGTACTCGCATGCCCGCATGCCTGTATGCCTGTATGCCTGTATGCCTGTATGCCTGTGTGCCTGTATGCCTGTATGCCTGTATGCCTGTATGCCTGTGTGCCTGTGTGCCTGTATGCCTGTATGCCTGTGTGCCTGTGTGCCTGTATGCCTGTATGCCTGTGTGCCTGTGTGCCTGTATGCCTGTATGCCTGTGTGCCTGTGTGCCTGTATGCCTGTATGCCTGTATGCCTGTATGCCTGTGTGTCTGTGTGCCTGTATGCCTGTATGCCTGTGTGCCTGTGTGCCTGTATGCCTGTATGCCTG